>LPNX011153309.1:0-14941 GCA_001517045.1 Pseudotsuga menziesii | reverse complement strand
TGAACTTCGGTTCAGAACAGATCTGGTGACTTCGGTACTCGAGAACGTGTGTTGATCCCGTAATTCCTAGAGGAAGGATTGTCTGAGTTCCACATCTGTGTTGATCCGTAATTTCGAAAGGAAGGATCGTTAGTAACTCCGTAAAGACCTAAATCCCGTAATTCTGAAAGGAAGGATCATTGAATTGATCCCGTAATTCCAATAGGAAGGATTGTCTGAGTTCCATAGATGTGTTGATCCTGTAATTCCAATAGGAAGGATTGTCTGAGTTCCACATCTGTGTTGATCCCGTAATTCCAAAAGGAAGGATCGTTAGTAACTCCGTAAAGACCTAAATCTCGTAATTCCGAAAGGAAGGATCATTGAATTGATCCCGTAATTCCAATAGGAAGGATTGTCTGAGTTCCACAGATGTGTTGATCCCGTAATTCCAATAGGAAGGATTGTCTGAGTTCCACAAATGTGTTGATCCTGTAATTCCGAAAGGAAGGATCGTTAGTAACTCCGTAAAGACCTAAATCCTGTAATTCCGAAAGGAAGGATCGTTAGTAACTCCGTAAAGACCTAAATCCCGTAATTTCGAAAGGAAGGATCATTGGTAACTCCGTAAAGACCTAAATCCCGTATTTCTGAAAGGAAGGATCATGTTGATGTTTTGATGATGTTGATATTTTTATGATGATGATGATGTTTCTGATCGAAAGATCAGATATTGTTGATGATGATGATGTTCTCTGATCGAAAGATCAGAAGTTGTTGATGATGATGATGTTCTCTGATTGAAAGATCAGAATATGATGATGACGCTATTACTAATGATGATGATGTTCTCTAATCGAAAGATCAGAATATGATGATGATGATGTTTCTTTGATCGAAAGATCAGAAGTTGCTGATGATGATGATGTTCTCTGATTGAAAGATTAGAATATGATGATGATGCTGTTGCTGACGATGATGATGTTCTCTGATTGAAAGATCAGAATATGATGATGATGATGTTTCTCTGATCGAAAGATCAGAAGTTGCTGATGATGATGTTCTCTGATCGAAAGATCAGAATATGATGATGATGATGTTTTCTGATCGGAAGATCAGAAGTTGCTTATGATTACGATGTTGCTGCTGATGATGATGTTTTCTGATCGAAAGATCAGAATGTGATGATGATGATGATGTTTTTGATCGAAAGATCAGAATGTGATGATGATGAGATCCTGATGATGATGATGCCGTATTATCAAAGTATGATGATGACGACGTACTGATCGAAAGATTAGAGTATGATAATGATGTTGTTGCTGATCGAAAGGCCAAAGTGCTGAAGAAGATGTTGCTGATCTAAAGGTCAAAGTGTTGAAGATGATGTTGCTAATCGAAAGGTCAAAGTGTTGAAGATGATGTTGCTGATCGAAAGGTCAAAGTGCTGAAGATGTTGCTGCTAATTGAAGAGTCAAGATGCTGCTGATCGAAGCGGTCAAAGTACTGATGATGCTAAAGACTAAAGATTGAAGATGAAGGCTACATGATGTTGAAAAGCTTCCAATGATTTATAGATGTATCACCCTGATGATGTTGATGATGTCCTCTATCTCTCTCCTAGTATTGTTGTTGTTTATGTTGTTATATAATACCCTTCTCGTTAAGGGGGAGTGTTGAAATATTGTAACTTCGAAGAATATTCTATATGTATTTCTTTGTGGTCCTCGATGGTCCTACCGGGAGAACCACTTGTATTACTTTGTACCCCGATGCTCCTAATCGGAAGAACTAATAAGAGTCATGAGGCAATCCCCTCTAATTGTAAAGGTGGGTCATTAGCACCCCAGTGTGGTTACTTGAGCCTACATGTGTAACTCGAGCCTACATGATTAACTCGAGCCTACATGATAGATGAGTTAACTTAAGTGAACGGATGAATATAAATAGAGGTGTAGTGCTCCTCATTTGGGACACACACTCTCACTTGTGTAGCGCATTAGTGGAGAAGAGAAATAGCTGGAGAAGGAGGAGGATCATGCTTTGATCTCCTTGCTGGTTTATCTTTTATCTTTTATCTTTTTGGGGCATCTATATTGAGGAAGCTTTTGCTGGGTTTTTCCCTTTAGGGTTTTCCCAGGATAAATCTTTGTGTTCCTTTTGTATGGTTGTGCTTGCCTATCTTTCAGTGATCCTGTTTATATGCTTTTGTTATGAAAATGAAATGAAGTACTGATGTCTTAGCTAAGCATATGAAAAGTTAACACGCTGTACCCTTGATATCAATAATTCACTCTTCTATTACTTAGTGAGTTGAACTATCATAGGTTCACTACAAACATGTTGCAAATGGGCATACACATTACTTGGTATACATTAGATCTTTCCTTGAGCATCCAACTCATAGGTTCGCTACAAACATGTTGCAAATGAGCATACACATTACTTAGTGGTATACATTAGATCTTTCCTTGAGCATCCAACTATTACTTAGTGAGTTGAACTATTATAGGTTCACTACAAACATGTTGCAAATGAGCATACACATTACTTGGTATACATTAGATCTTTCCTTGAGCATCCAACTCATAGGTTCGCTACAAACATGTTGCAAATGAGCATACACATTACTTAGTGGTATACATTAGATCTTTCCTTGAGCATCCAACTCATAGGTTTGCTACAAACATGTTGCAAATGACACATAACTTGGTATACATTATATCTTTCCTTGAGCATCAATATAGAAATTAGTTCAATTGCTACTAAAACTATAGCATCAATATAGGAATTAGTTCAATTGCTACTAAAACATAGTTTTAGCTCATTGCATGAGGTTTGAGTTCACAACTTAATAATTAAACTAATAGTTCTTAAGTAGAAAGCAAGGGGTTTTAGCTCATTGCATGAGGTTTGAGTTCACAACTTAATAATTAAACTAATAGTTCTTAAGTAGAAAGCAAGGGGTCATGTTTGCTTGAATGATACAACTCAAGGTCAATTGATGTTGCTGTGAGCCCTTGCAAAGTGTGGCCTTGATGAGTCTGTCGTGATTGACTCGAGACCCAAAGAAACACACAAAATTTGAGCCCTTGCAAAGTGTGGCCTTGATGAGTCTGTTGTGATTGACTCAAGACCCAAAGAAACACATAAAATTCGTTATTCTGTTCAGTTTTATCGCTAATTCTTTGAAAATCTGACCCGAGACCCAAAGAAACACACAAAATCCGTCATTTTGTTCATTTTTATCGCTAACTCTTTGAAAAACTCGAGAGTTCTCCCAAATATCATATGTTTGAAACAGTTTCTAGTCCAGTCAAAGTATCGATTGGACACATGGCTTTTAGCTCCATCCAAATGCAACGCATTTTGTTGGGGTTGAATGAAGTCCTCTTTCGTTCAATCGAAAATCCCACCTGTATCTATCCTAGTTGATCAAGATCTTTTCCCCCATTTTCATGTTTGCTTGAATGATACAACTCAAGGTCAATTGATGATGCAGTGAGCCCTTACAAATCCAATGCATTGCTAAAAGATGAATGGAGACCTTGAAATCTATCCGAACTTACATGGTGGCTCTTCAGTATGTTTTAAATAATTTCTATAACTAAAGGGTGAGTGCACAAAGTTAAGGGACCTTTTACATGCAATGGGAGAGTGAAGTCAATCACTCTTGGTCCATAAAATAGAAATCATCCCAAGCAATTTCAACCCTGCCAAGCCTAGACCCAAGGCATGCCAACATGCATGCTATTTAGGATAGTTAAACTCAATGTGCATGTGTTGTAGTGAACAAAAACACGCTCCCATTTTAGCTAACAAACTCGCACACACGTTTAGTAAAACCTGTTTTATGGTTAAAATAGGTCGAGCTCGTCATTTTCGCCATAACGACGCGTTGGAACAAGTTTGGGCGTGTTGCCGCCTTTCACACACCTAGGTCACGTGGCAGTAATCTTCAAGCCACTCGGTGTGTCCTTGGGGGCAAGTCTCGAGTCAAGGCTATCACCTTGTTCTTGACTCCTCCGTTTAGGCTCAACTCCTAACGAAGCCAAGGTGGGTAGGCCCTATTAAGTTACTAAGGCTAAATTACTTAGTATGGTGATGTTAAACTGAATGAGTTACTTAGGAGTTTGAAAATTAACCATAAACAAACATAGATGACAAGATACAAAATGAGCGCACGAAAGCACAATGCTGAGACACAATATATATATATATCGCAAGAAAATAACCAATGCCTTAAAATGGGGTCAAAAGAAAATCAATGTGCTTGGAGTGAATGTTTTGCAATTGCCTCTTGGTAAGTTTTAAGTTAATGTGAAATATGAGTTGATTAAAATTAGGCGAAGGGGTGGACTCCAAATATACCCGAGAGTACTTGGAGTATGTCCAAAACTAAACCTTCACGGCTACCCGCAAGGAATATGTGGGTTGAATGGAGTCTTTGGGGCTATTGTTCATAACGCACCCGTTAGGGTGTGACAGAGATCGACGCTCCGAGGTCACTTTTCAGGAGTTCTTGCTCCCTTTGGGTATTTTGCCACCGTAATGGTTTGATCTAGGTGTTGGATTTTCACCTGATGGTTTGTCAATTTGGGAGAGTGAATCCTAATTATTCTAGTCACTCAAATGCTTTTGATACAGCTTGACTGATCGGACGAACCGTAGCCAAGTGCAGAGCATACACACTGGAGTCTTGTCAATTTTAGTAAATTTTGAGATGGGTGTTCTTGTTAAAAAAGAAAACCCTCCAGCAACCTCTTTCGATCCAAGTGGATATCAATCGGGGAATCAAGGAGGGGTTAATTTTATAATAGCTGATGAAACAAATGATGAAAAGGAAAACACGGATACACAATTCCAGTTTTCTAATTAGTACTACCACGCATCTCTTTCCCCTTTCGGGTCAATCGGGAAGTCATGGGTTAAGTATTAAGATTACTTTGAAATCTCAAATATGGAATATGAAATTGATAATAAATCAAAGTATACTACCCTGCAGATTAGAACTATACGCTAGTTTGCAAAAAAAAAAAAAGGAAAGAAAAGCAAAAAAGAAACACGGACACTAATCCCCCCAGGGGGGATGGTGAAAGAGCCTATTCGAAAGGACCTTTCCTTTTTATTAGCAGCGATTTACAATATCAGCAAATTAAAATTGATGCACTTCGGTCCTTGTTATCTGGGATCCAAAGGCTTACAACAAGCTAGAATTAAAACACAGTGGTGGGGGAAACTTCCGGGAAGCTCCGGTTCGTCCAAGAGTCGGAAATTGGGCAGAATCTCATTCTCTTTTTTGTTAGACCTGCTAAAAAACAACGAGCAATCCAAATCAAATGTGCCCAAACACACTTTGAAAGTGTTTTGGGTGACTACACTAGTTACCGAAAAAAACTTAAGTAAAATTTTGTTAAGTTGGGGTAATCTAGTTTTGCAAAAAGGAACCAAGAAAAGCAAGCTTTCTTTGGGATCTTGGCTTGCTGTTTGGGCAGCCAATGAGATGTGCACTTTTATTGCAGAATATGAAACTTTAAAGTATAGCAAAGGAAACTACCTTAAAAGCAAGCTACAAATTTTCATTAAAATGCTTGCAAAAAGAGGATAATTTCAGCTAGATCTCTTAAAATATAACTTTATATGCAAAATGGAACTGAGATCTAAACTTAAGAAATGATCTTACTAACTAGATCTATATGTAATTTCCTTGATGAGACGGATCTAAACATTAAGACTCTTTAAAAGTAACCAATTTGAGAGAAATTAAGATTTTGAAGGAGGAAGAGAGAGAAAGAGTGTTTGAAGCCTAGGAATGTTGGGCTTTGGATTCTGCTTTGGTGGAACACCGAGGGACTATGTCATTTAGAAGATCTTGAAGATGCAAACCAGCTCAACCTCTTCTATAAGCGAGATCACCTGCAACTTAGAAACCCTTGCACAAACAGATGGTTAAAACATAGGTGTTGCTGGAAGAGATAATTGGAAAGCATGCAATTAAACTTAAAATACATACAAATCCAGTAGATTTGAAACAAGCAGCAGTAAGAGCATAAATCAAACTAGAATAAATTCTTACCCTAACAGGAGGGAGCTCTCTCCTTCAAGGCCAACAATTAACCAACAAAAGCAATGACAAATAAAACAGATTATACCTCATAAGCATTTGACAATCAACATCCACACATGAAGAGCATTGCACCATAGATCTTGCCTCCAAAGCTTCTTTATTCCAGAATAATAAACAATATAGTACAAGAGCAATAGCACCTCAATCCTAGTTCTAACTAGCTTGGAAGAGGTAGCCTGAGCTTTATTTATACAAAAAAAGGAGATCCAGCCTAGGGGGGCATAAATCCCAAGGAGATAGACCACTGTAGCTAAAGGAGAGTCCATCAATGCCTGATCTGTGTCTAGCTGAGTTAGATTTGAGTCTCACTGAGTGCAATTGTCAATCGGGGGGCTGATCTGACTGACACCTCAACCTGTTGACTGAAGCATCCACCAAAACTTATCCAGATGAGCCCAAACGTGTGGAGGAGAGAGGGAGGGCAAAATTTCCCATAAAAGATGCTGAAGTTCAACTTTGGATATGTCCAAATCACCTCCTTCAGTTAAGGATTTGTCAGATCTAGTCAATCTGGTTCAGATCTGACTGATTTCAATCAAATCGGTCGAGAATCCGTTGATCTAGGATTTTGGATTTGCTCCATTATTCATCAATTTATTAATTAAAATAATCAATAATTGATTTTTGGGGCTTTTTGACCTAAGTGATGGAAGATCACTCAAAACTAGGAAATAGTGGGTCCATGGGTTTACATGGTGCTCTTAGCTTAAAAATGAGCAAAAATGAGCACCTACATGACTGAAACTGATTACTTGGCCCACTTTTATTACAAAATCAGTTTTTTCAATTAAACTATTAAAAAATAGCCTAAGTCTTGGAAAAATTAAATTTTAATAAAAAACACTGAAAAAATTTAAAAAATAAAAAAATTGAAAAAACCTAGGGGGACTTAGACATGTTCATATGACTCGACCATGATGCCTAGCATGTTTATACATAGACACATAGACTCTAATAACCTCAATAGGCCTAAATGCCAAGCCGACCACCTCAACTTTGGAGGTATGGAGTGAAAACTCAGAAATTATTAGTTGTTTATTCAACAACCAATAATAACCAAGGGAAAAAACACCCTGGGCTGATCGGATTGACAAATAAAGCCTAAGAGACCGAGTCTTTTACAGACACTATCATGCTAGAACATTTATTACAATTCCCCCAAAAGGTATAAACATGTGATTTAGTACAACAAAGCTTCCCAGAAGTAAGACTGAAGGTCTTCTGAAGTCCGAACAAGTTATCCTTGTCCGGTTCACCAAGCTCACTTGATAAAAAACCACTAAGTACAACTTAGGTGGTAACAGGGCGAATGCGTTTTGGGTGAGAAAAGGCCAACAAAATCCACCTTTGGATCAATCTCTTCCTTCTGAGGTATTTTCTTCAAATCCTTTCATGTCCCTATATTCAATAATTTCTATGCTCTAAGTTGAATTTAAACCATTTTTTTTAAAATTTATATGCCCATAAAGGAATTTACATGCCCAATGGAAACCAAAACCCCAATTTAATCATAAAAACCAAATCATTTTGACTATTTCCATATTTATATTCACAAAGAATAGACAAACATTCCTATGAATCCATAACAAAATTTACATGCCCAATTGAAACCAAAACCCCAATTTACTCATAAAAAAACAATTTACTCATAAAAAACAAATCATTTTTCAGTATTTGCATATGCATATTCATAAAGCATCCTTGTGAATCCATACCAAAATTCATAAATATGCGAAGTTTGTCAAGTATATTGCAAGTTTGCATAAGTAATTTACATGCCCAATCTAAATCAAAACCCCAATTAACTCATAAAAAACAAATCAACTTCACTATTTGCATATGTATATTCACAAGCATTCTTGTGAATCCAAACCAAAATTAACAAATATGCAAAGTTTGTCAATTATATTGCAAGCTTGCATAAAACTAAAAAAAATTCATGCAGAATTCATATCTTCCTTAAAATACATAAACAAAACCCCAAGTAACTCATAAAAAACAAATCAACTTCACTATTTGCATATGTATATTCACAAGCATCCTTGTGAATCCAAACCACAATTAACAAATATGCAAAGTTTGTCAATTATATTGCAAGGTTGCATACAACTAAACACCTTATAATTTTGATGAAACTTCCTAATCCAAGTGTTAAAACCAGGTATAGAAGCTTCCCATGCTTAACAAATATTTCCTCTTGACTAAAGGGTACCTTTTGGTTAAGGTCAAGACAATGGAGTTTAACAATAGGCTCTACGAACATCAAGATACATAGGGAAATTGATGTCTTTTATTACATGTCAATCACATACTATCATACATGTATGGAATCTAGTGGAAACCTCGCACCCATAAAAGCCATTATACACAATTATGCAAAGTCTCTCATGGGTATAGAAAGAGTGCATACAACTAAAATAACATCAAGTGGAATCCATACATGGCCCAAATTACATATAAACAAAGATCTGCTAAATGGACTTTGGAGTCCAAAAAAAAATCACGCTACAACAAATAATTACATATCTAACAAAATCCTTACCTATACTGCTAGTTTATTCATCAATAACACATTTTGTTGCCTCTTCTAGGCTTTAGCCCTTGCCTCTACCCGCAATCTGGGAGTTGGTCCTACAAGGGCATTAGTCAACACCTCAAAATTTTGTTGAAACTTTATAATCCAAGCCTTAAAATAAGCTAAAGGAGCTTCCCAATCAACATATGCACATAGGACATTTTATGTACACATGCATGGGTGTGTGCAAGAAGATGAGGGACCTTTTAGATGCAATCCTAGTTTTTGTAAACACAATTACGTTACATAAAAATATAACGTGTTTTTGCTACGTAGCACTTGCTATGGTTAAACCCGAGTCTGACATGTCATTAGACATGTAGAATAGGTAAACATAACGCGTACGCGTTATATAACTACAAAACGTGTACACATTATGTAGTTATAAAATGCGTACGCGTTTTGTAAATTTAAAATCAATTTAATTACATAGTCCCGATACCTGCGACACATTTCACCCATCAGGAACACGAACTTGAGCTTTGACAAGCGCGGATTTTGTGCCCTAGAGTATTGGAGGAGCCGAATTTTGTTGGATGGGAGGCAAATTCACCGGTGAATTTTGCCATCTAATCAGGGAATTCATTTGCCCATATTCTAAACCTAAATTACCGTTTTTTATAGTTTAAAACAACCAAATTTTGTAATATTTAGCAAATTGGAAATAACCAAATCTCTAATTAAATTCACATCTCCCTCAACCAAGACGAGTGAATAATTATTGGTTGAGTGAATAATTACAATGAATTCCTTTTAAAGAACTCAAAAATTCCTAATGCAACCAAAAAATCGAAAAAAATAGAACTCCTCCTTTTCTACAATGTATCCATCCACACGAAACCCAAATTTCCAACCCTCAAAGGCCATTTCCCCATGACCATTTCTCTCATGATACTAGTTGAATAAGTTTCCTTTGAAATGGCCATAACAAGATGAAATGCATGCACAAGCGTGAATACAAAAAATGCATAAAAAATTACTAACTTGGTTTCTCAAAATTTCATCACAATCATTTGTCTATGAACATAATCAAAACTTCATCACAAGTGTATGTAGCTATACATTGCCTCTTAGTTAAGCACCCTTAACTAAATGCCAATACACATTAACTAAGTGCCTCTCGGGCCTGCCCTTTTAAACATAAAACAATGTATTATATATAAATTAACAATTAATATATAAACACAGAGTTAAAACTAGTAACTATGACTATTTTTATTCCTTCCTCCAATTTTAGCAGCCACCAACATTTTTCCACTAAAATATTTCCACTTCTTGGTTATAGCGCCCACCTCATTTGTGTTTTAACTCTACCTTCCTCGACACTTGGCTCTTGTTCTGTGCATATGACTTAGCCTCCGTGCCTCTGGCCTTACCGCAATGGCAAACAAAAGTTGAAATATATGAACCTTCTCACTGTGATATCGAATTACAAGTCGACACGTCCTGAAACCACCATACAACCTCGGTATTCATCGCACCGTCGAAGAGTTCATAACCATCATGCAGTTCTAAATGCGATGTGGATCTGGAGTCGTCGATCTAAATGACATCTGATCTTCACCATCGAGACTGTCGACTACTTAATCGACCTATCCACACCCTCTATCAATCTACTCAACGTTCAGGGACCGTCGATCACCCTTGGTTCTCTGTCTGTGCCTTCAAAGCACGAATTTACCTGCAATTTCTTGATGGAATTTGACAATCACTATAACATAGATTCTATATGTGTAATCCCTTCAACAGCTGTGCACACAATTCTCATGTTTATAGATTCTCATCGATTATTTGGATTTTGATTGTTCTTGCTAAACTCAAATTCAATTCCAAATAAAATAAAGATTTACATAGATGACTTACTCTTCCATCACATTAAAACAAGATAATAGATTCTATTTTCACTCTTATTCAACTGAAAGAATTCATATAGAAAATCACTCTGTTTCTTATTTAATTTTTTGAGCTTGTAATACAATGTAGAGTTTGATTTTGTAGAGAGAAATTGTCTCTGTTTTTCTCAAAGGAACTGATAATTTCGAGCCCTCTTCCACTTGAATCTCTATCTTCAACTTTTGCAAGCTAACCCTAGCTCTATTGAGCTACCAAAAAGCTAATTAATTAAAGGTCATTAGCTAAACTAAATACAACTCGAATTCTCCTTCTTTGATCCTATAAAGAAGGAACACGATCCATGATTAACTCAACTAACTGGTGACTCACTTGACAAATCACTAACTAGATGCTACAATTCTCAAAATGCTCAATTAACCCTATCGATTACATTGGGAAAAGGATTCATGATCCTTATCCTTTTTACTCAACCTCTCAACAAAACAAAATAAATTAGAAACATGTGAGACCCTAGGTCTCCTTAAGTTCCCTTGACCTAGCAAAGTCATAAATGACTTTACTCAAGCATCACTAGGTTTATCAACCGTTTTTTTAAATAGTAAAAATAATGGGTAATATATTTCTACATGTTGAGTCTCTAAGCTCATCTACAACCAATTGTATTCTAGTCCACAATTTCTCCATTTTCCCATGTCACTTTTGGTTGGTTTCCATGTTTATAGAACAATGGAAATGGCGAACACCCATGAACTACCTAGAGTGTGTCGTGAGAGTGTTCCTACCCAGTCAATGCTATTTAGAGGATTGGTGGCACCCCTTTATCACCCCTTTTCTTGCCTCACATATCCTAATAGTCACTCGCCCCTATCGTTTACATATCCAACAATCCTAATCTACGCTCAAAAAGACCTACGGCCCTGACCTAGTAACTACTCCTAGAAACCTATCCTAAAACCCTTTTAACATTCTTACCTATCTCGACCCTTCTTCCTTTGGACATTGCCCTAACCCTACATCTATCCTAAACTTCCATCCCTCTTAAAGACTATGTTCAAGACACGGGTTTGAGTTTTAGCACCTGACATGCCCAAGGGCATGTTACCTTAACCATCTTTCTAAGCCTAACAAGTCATATCCTATTATTACTTATTCATTAACCAAATATTCTATCCCTCTTAAAGACTATGTTTAAGACACGGGTCTGAGTTTTAGCACCTGACATGCCCCTTAAAGACTATGTTTAAGACACGGGTCTGAGTTTTAGCACCTGACATGCCCCTGGGCATGTTACCTTAACCATCTTTCTAAGCCTAACAAGTCATATCCTATTATTACTTATTCATTAACTGAATGTAGTCACCGTCCTAGGACTGTGACATTCATATTTAGTTGTTCCATCTCAACTTAATCTTCATTCTCCTAATCAACCTTCTTGTTATATCAATCACATATCATAATACTTGGATCATTAATAAATATATGTGATAATTATGAGATAACACTGTCATATTCCACTTGTGATATCTTAATAAGTCGACATTGTTGTTATCGTGATTCTATTCGTTAACTTAATGTAGTCATAGTCCTAGGACTGTGACATTTAAATTTAGTTGTTCTATCTCAACTTAATCTTCATCCTCCTAATCAACCATCTTGTCATATCAATCACATATCATAATACTTGGATCATTAATAAATATGTGATAATTCTGAGATATTACTGTCATATTCCACTTGTGATATCTTATTAAGTCGACATTGTTGTTATTCTGATTCTAGTCACAATCTCACAATCTCTAGTTGATTACATATTCCACTTGTGATATCTTATTAAGTCCACATTGTTGTTATTGTGATTCTAGTCACAATCTCTAGTTGATTATTGAACATCTTAATCATTGATAGTCATCTCAAGTATACGTAATCATATTGGCAAGACAAACTCATACCTATCCATTTCATTCCATGCAACTTTGTCCTCCCCTCCAACCACAAGGCGTAATATGTTGAAATCAATAAATTTAATGTTAGCTTATGAAGTTAATGGAAATTTTGTTTTTTGCGAGGGACGTAAAGGCCAAAACATGTCAAAATAACACTCATAAATTCTAAGAAATCAATAAATTTAATTTTAGCTTATGAAGTTAATGGAAATATTGTTTTTTGCGAGACACGTAAAGGCCAAGAAATCAATAAATTTAATGTTAGCTTATGAAGTTAATGGAAATATTGTTTTTTGCGAGGGACGTAAAGGCCAAAACATGTCAAACTAACACTCCTAAATTCTAAGAAATCAATAAATTTAATTTTAGCTTATGAAGTTAATGGAAATATTGTTTTTTGCGAGATACATAAAGGCCAAAACATGTCAAAATAACACTCCTAAATTCTGAGAAGTTTAAACCCCAAGTGTGCTGGAAAAGTCACCAATGAGGGTTAAGAAGTGCCTTAGAAGTCCTTAACTTTTCACACTGGCAAAGTCACCAATGAGGGTTAAGAAGTGCCTTAGAAGTCCTTAACTTCTAGAAAGAAGTTGAACGAAACTTACTTTTTAATTGTTAAATGTTTAATTTTAAGTTTTAAATGTATGTAAGTGAATGGCATTAAATTGCTTACTTGAGTTTGACTTGATACATTTTCAATTTTGAAGAGACGTCATTATATACCATGTATATGTTTCTAATGATTTTCTTATTGATGTTTTTATTGCAGTTGTGGCTATGGACATAAATGTTGAGATATTGATTGACCATGCCTGCTTGAGGGGCATTAGTGCTTCTTTTAGTGGTGGTGACAGGATTTTCCGCTCACTTGCATCAACTTTGGGTGCAATTGTTGACACTATTTCACAGTCAAGCAATATACTATATGATATTACATCATATAGAGAAAGAAAAAGACAAGAATATACCAATGGGCTAGACTGTTACTACAATAAAAAAGTTGAAAATAACTAAAGAGCACATATTTGCATTGTTTAAGGACCTCGGTCGGGGGAAATCCCAAATGCAAACAGGCCTCATATCTCTATTGAGTGGTGCACATTTCATCCATTTGTAGATAGCTGGATGGACAGATGGTATATGGTTTTTGATATGCCACCACATAACAACAGGGAAATCCCCCTGTAGTTCCTTCAATAGATGTATGCAGAGTTCGTGTTGGGTAAACACGTAAACTATTTTGATATCTTGCAGTTTTAGGGATCGGTGGCGGGATGCCCCAAAACCGACCTAATGCGAGGCTTTGAGACCCTGATTGCTCTATCCCTGCACCTCGCAAGTAGTTGCCTGAGCCAGATGACCCACCTACACATCGTATTATTCCACAGACACGTGATGCGTTTTTGAGTTTGGCACAGGCGGTTGTTCGCCATAGCACTATGGTTTAGCATATGGGTGAGGAAGGGACATCTGTCCTTGGTGTGGTACATACACCAGTTCATCACGACGCAGGACCATCATCTAGTGCAGGACCATCCACTAGTGCAGGACCATCGGCACATCCCTAGCCTAGTTTTGAGCCTCATGAGTGCACATCGTGTGGTCGTCCTTGCTATGATCTTGCCTCAAATGTTGCCTTCAGTGGGTTTTTGAGGGATGTATGTAGATGGTTAATTGTAATAATTTCTTCATTTATTTTCCTCTTTGTACACATATATATAGTTTGAGTTAATGGGTTAGTGCAAGAAGATGATGGACCTTTAAGATGCAATCCTAGTTTTCAAAAACAACATCATGCTACCAAAAAATACATCAACCCGAGCCTGACATAGCACTTGGTATGGTTCAACCCCAGCCTGACATGTCATAAAACATGTACGATAGGAAAACACATCGCGCACGCGTTATAGAACTATAAAACGCGTACGCGTTATACAACTACAAAATGCGCACGCGTTTTGTAGTTCTAAAACGCGCACGCGATATGAAAATAAAAAAAATAAAAAATACACAGTCCCGAGCCCATTTTCATTATCAGAAACGCGATTTCGACGGGCATCGCAGTGTTTGGAGCGTTTGGAGTGAGATTTCGACAGGAATTGGAGCGTTTGGAGCTGATTCAAGTGGAAGGGAGGAGATTTCACACCCACCATTGGTTGATTCCTATACCCTCTCTTCATTTTATAACAAAATTACCATTTTCCCTCTTATAGTTATGTCTTTTAGTTCAAGGTTTCTTTGTGTGTTTGGTTTTCTAATATATATAATAGTATAATGCTTTCAAACATATTATATAAACTCCATTTTTCCTTTAAACAAATATCAATTATATTCATATAAGTTTTTGAGGGCATCCATTAGCCAATGAGATGAAAGGCTTTACATAAAATTAATTCCATGAGTATTGGGCTATGAGACAACCACATAACATGGACAATACAACCACAACTATGTGCTATCATG
>LPNX011153281.1:6494-91213 GCA_001517045.1 Pseudotsuga menziesii | reverse complement strand
AATTAGCCACCAGCGATCGCCAAACCAAAAGTGGTCATTGATATGCGGATTTTGGTCATTTTTTTGGTCACTAATCTCTCATTTTCCACTAGTGTACCTAATGGATATATTACACAAGTTGATCTTAACTAACTCCTAAGTGTCTAAATATCCTAACAGAAGTTCATTTGGCAAGGTCTATGATTAGATGTGTATCTTGTAGCCCTATTGTGACTCGAGGAATCATTGTATTCAAAAATTCCTATTCAATCAATTATTTGTTCTTATAGTGGTGCTTCTTCCTCCTCATGAGCCATATACACCAAAATATCTTCTAGGTTTCCTATATTTGTTGTCCATTTGTTTACTTTTCCCTACTGGTTGTAAGAACTAAGGTCCCATATTCTAAACCAAGGGGAAAATTGTCTTGTACTTATTAGTTGCTAGATGAGGCTTGAGATGGAGGAGGCATGCCTTGAATTATTGGACCAAATTGATGAGAGAGAAGGGATAGGGGGTTGAAGGTTGAGAGAATGTCATTCTTTATAACTAGGGGTGTTTCAAATTTGGGAATACTTCAGCCACAACCTTTAAGGGATCATATTTGACATTTTTGATTGTTAATATGAAATATATTTATCTTCTTTGACACGTTTTGACATGCTTTTAATGTGAGAATTTCTCTTCATGCACAGGTGCACAATGTTAAATTTGATAAATTTAAATTTGAAATGTTTTTTAATTTGTGGAAAATTATTATGATGCACAACTTCACAGCTTCAGGGTGAAGCAAACTTGGTTACTATGCAATGACAGACCCGGAGGTCATCATCAAGTAAATTTCATTGTTATTCAATTCATCCTCAAGTATATAGAAACATAAATATTCTTTTAGACATCTAAATCTAAGATCTTGTTGTGCACAAGCGATGGCTCTTAGCATGGCAGACGTCTGTCTGAGGGGTCTACATGGGCTGGTGGACAAACACATAGGATGACATTGCCAGGTAGATATTGTTTTCATAAATTCTACTTAGAATTATTGTTTGGCATGTTTTTTTAATATGTGGAAAATTCTTATCATGCACAACTTTACATCTTTGAGCTGAAGTAATTTTGGCTACTATGCAACCACACTCCCTGAGGTCATCGTCATGTAAATTCAATTGTTAATTAATTCATAATCAAGTCTATATAAACATAAATTGTATTTTACACATATTTCTAAGATCTTGTTACATGCACAGGTGGTGTCTATAAGCATGACAGACGTATGTTTGAGGGGTCTACATGGGATGATGGAAAAACACATAGGACACACTTAGTGTCTTATTCCTCAGATACTCCATCACCAGGTAGAGGCTGTTTGCATGTACATTCTTACTAGAATTCTTTTTTGACATGATTGTGTTATTTGTGAAAAATTAGATGATTTTTCTTGTTAACTTACATGTGATTGCCAATTTTTGGTTTTTTAGAGGAGATTCTAGACATTCTAACAATAATTGTCACGTCCCCACCCACTAGTGGAAAATGAGAGATTAGTGACTAGGAGACCAAAAAGTTTGGTCACCATAGATTTTTTCAAGGGATAAATGACCAAAATTGATAAATTTAAGTGAGTTAACTAAAAAAGACCAAGATAAATGACCACTTTTGGTCATAGGATAAAACTAAACAAAAAAGGACCAAGATAAATGACCACTTTTGGTCACAGGATAAAACTAAACTAAAAAGGACCAAGATAAATGACCAAAATTGGTCATGGGATGTCTAGACTTAAAATGAGCACATAATAATTGGTCATTTATTTGGTCATGTTTAGTTGTGTCACTCCGGAAATGGAGAATTCTCTCCTAAATTTACCTAGCATCAATAGTTGTATTTTATAATATTTTTGCATGCATAACATGTAATCTATATTACCTTAGCACATAAAAATGTAGTGTAGGCATGGATAGTTTAAATCAAAGGACCATCTAACAATTGCATATTCTACTATCCAAAAGATTCATATTCCTTGTGTGTACCATTCATGATCCTTCTAGTGGAAAACACATCTTCTAGAAATTTGGATCCTACTTTGTCAGGACTACTATTTGACACCATTTTTTCATTTTTTTTCAACATAAATGGTCTCTTCTAAAATGTAATATGAGTTGAAGTTGTGTTCAATACTATTTTCATCAAACACTCAAAATGTCTCTCACTAACTACACATTTAACTTTTGAGTTATTCACAGTTGATGCCATTTCGTTGCTCTAATTCTTTGTATGCAACACATATTGATATCTAGAATCTAATGTTTTTACAAGGAAATACTCTAGCTCAATTTCCCTTGAATTACTAAGATATATATTTTTCAAAGAAAAGTCCTCTTTAGGTAAATGCAATAAGTCTAAATTACTATGCAGTGTGGAAGAAGTAGAGCTTGATTTGCATTTGTCACCTTCATTAGTACCATGGATTTTCTCTTTTTGATGTGAAGCACTTATCACCATAAAATAAGGTTTTGTGATGGTTAGTATTTTGTAAGACATTTAACACTCCCTCATGAAACAGTTGAATGGATTCACGTGAGTGAGAGTTCCCTACTTTTATTGCTTAAAGTACAATCCCAATTTTTGTAGTATTTTTATGTCAATTTTTTATAGTGTTCCTTTCTCTTGTTTGTACATAATTCTTCTTTTTTCCCACTCTCAATTTTCCTGCGCCCCTTAGGCTCTGAAGGAAGCAAGGTATTATAGTAGAATTTCTAATCCGCCATTTCGATTTGGAGTAGTCTGCCATTTCGTCGATTTGGAGCAGTCTGCCATTTTGATTTGGAGAAGATTCAGTCCGCTACCATTCCATTCCAAATGTGTTCAGTAAGTGACATTGAATTATTTTGATTTGGTTCCGCTCTCATTTACACATCTTCCTGTTATAGCGGATTTCACCACACTAGGTGAATCACACATTGTATGGCCTTCCCCTGTCCCACTGCAGACTCATTAGACCCTATGGACCACTTTTTGTCTTTTGATGTATCCTTGACCATCCCTAAAAACATTAGAAAAGTGATATACGCAGCTTTTTTCCTGATAACCGCGTAGATACGTGGATATCCCCTCTATAGTCACGTACATCGGGATGTGTGCATAATCCAAAACCTTTTGGAGCGTTCCTTGACTTGGATCCGACTCATATGACTCCTGGCCTTCCATATGCCTTGAGATCGCACGGATTCGACCTTTCAGTATCCCTTTGAAAAGCTATATAAGGAACCCTTGAGACATTGAAAGCATAAGAGAGAATTGAGAGTAACGAAACTATAGTCCATTGTTGCCAGAACTTATGCTTGAGTCTGCATCCCTTTGTCCCTTGGAGCATTGTTGTGTTCTTCCCAAGCTTGCCTTTTGCTAGTAAGCTTGCTATCGGAGTGATGGAGGATTGAGGTGGTGGAGGCCCAAGTGGGGGATTCAGTTTCTCCGGTTCGCAGATGTGCCGTCAGAGGTTGTCACTTATAATCTTTGATTCGTATTAATAGAAATATCTTTTCCTGTCTAGTAATGTGTATTTGAATGAATGTTGTATCCATTGGAATATGTCAAATGCTTATACATTATTGATTATATATGCTAGAATAGATCTAACACCATGAAATATAGTATGCTTGTATTGTTTACTTGTTGTTGAGGACGTGTTATAACAATTCAAGTTGAAGATTGGAAAGCTCAACGAGGATCTACTTCAACCGTCCGGAATAAGGTACAAGGTTCGATCCTTTAGTGTTAGATGTTTTTATTTCTATTGCATATTGGGAAAGATTGATTTCTGGAGTCTAGCTGTCTGTTGTGGTACCCCAAGCCATAGGAATTTCTCTCCATAATAGTCACATATTTGGAGCAGTCCGCCATTTCGTCGATTTGGAGCAGTCTGCCATTTTGATTTGGAGAAGATTCAGTCCATTACCATTCCATTCCAAATGTGTTCAGCAAGTGACATTGAGCTATTTTGATATGGTTCTGCTCTCATTTACACATCTTCCATGTGTTCATCAGAAATTGTTTTCACTAGCTGTAATGTTCAATCTGATACACATACATATTGCTCCTGTACAAAACACTACCAAGATTTTGTCATGGCATAGGTATGTATGTGGATTTGCAGGCCAGAGACCTCAAACTCCTGGTGGCCTCGGCTTAATCTGGTTACCACTTACTCTTTTTTTTTTCTTTTCACCCTCTTGGGGATCTTTAGGGGTTACAAGTGTTTCTTCAGGCGAGCTATGCTGGAATAATCAGATTTTGTGAAGGACGATACTCTGAAAATATGTTGTACAGTTGGGGTTGTGGTTTCTGCTATTCAAGGCCCTAGATTGCACTATATTCACATCCCTGAATAAAAAATGGGTCAACAATTTGGGGAATTGCTTGAAGATGTTGAAAATGCGGATGTCACATTTGATGTATCAGGGGAAAAATTTCATGCCCACAGAGTTATTCTGGCAGCACGTTCCCCTGTATTTAAATCCATGTTTTTTGAGTCCTCCGGGGAGTGGAATGACAAAGAAATTAGCATCGAAGGCACAAGGCCAGAGGTGTTTAAGGTGAGATTTCATTCTTCCTATGATTATGGAATTGTGCTTTCTCTTTATTTTAATTTTGGAAGATTGGGTATTTTCCTTGAGCTTGTAATTTTTTTCCTTAAATTATTGTCTCCTTTCTCATGAATGTGTCTCCTTTGTTCTCTTGAATGCAATGCAGGCTATGCTACACTTTATTTATAGAGATACCCTTCCAGATTTAGAGGAACATGCAGATTTAGGAGAGATTTCTGATCCATCACCTTGCTTTTTGACACCTGAGACAATGATTGAATATTTGTTCACAGCAGCAGATCGGTCCAATGACCTGCCTCCAATCAACCCCGAGCTCCCCTTCTCTCACCCATCGAACCTTTGGCCTCCTTGTTTAGAGGCTCGTCCTGCCTCTTCCCACCTTCTCTAACCTTGACCTCATCCTCATACTCTCGGCCTTGTTATAGCAGCCTTGGTGTCCTTCTTTAGGGCTTGTGCAAGGCCTTACCAACCAAAAGGGCAACCCTTTTAGTGGTTTCCCACCCTATACTAGTTCTACATTTTAAAACAGCCCCTTTTGTGTACTCAAACAATCCTGTAACCCTGCATACAAACATACTACGAGCAAGCTATTATTTAGTAAATATCTATGTGTTGCTACTATTGTTTGTTTGCAAGCGTATACTGAACTTTATTTTATGAACAGACCTAATTACTAGCTGAGAAACACTTTGGAAAATGACCAATAATTGTTTTTTTTAATATCATGTGTTGCTAGAATACATACTACTGCGGCACTGCCATATATATTTGTTTTGGTTGGCAGTGAATGGTGGATAATCGATATGCATATGACTACATTGGATGTATCTGCCTGCCGATTGTTTTTGCTACTGTATATTGGGTTGTCCTATTTGCACTAATACCATACTTCAATTTGTCAATTCCAAATGGTTATACATGAATGAATAAAGAACTTAAAGATGTGATATAAATACATTGGAGGTTAATATACTTTTTCACTGTTCATGATGGTAATGTTGGTTGCCATACATACACACATTATTGAGTGGATAACACCTTGTTAAATGATTGGGGCATGTCGTTAAGTTGGAATTGGCTTCTTACTCAATGTGCTACTGAAGTTGATATACTAATTGCACGCACTTGGTTTATATTTGCCCATATAGTATGTTTTCTTCATTACTTAAACTAAATCCATTAAGAAACTGATCACTAACCCTTTCAAAGAAGATATTATTTGGTGTTTAAGTGTCCTTACTATTAGGGCTCTCCCCTAGGAGGTTCCGACTTCCAAAGCGGTCTTGGAGAAGTGACTAAGGTGACAGTGGTCACTCTCTCCATATATTGTTTATTGGTGACTAGCCCTGCTTGTTCATCTAGTAACACTTAAGCAAGAAAAATGAACTAAATTAATTTGAAAGAGATGGCAATGTAACAAAGAAACTGGTGAATAAAATTACTTGATTGTACCTTTTTTTCTTAAATATAGTCTGTATATTGTCTTTGAATGTTGGATTCTTCAATTATTTAGATCAGAATTAGAAGATTGTTTTTACATATGTACCCATTTTCTTTGACTTTTTCAGATAGTACCAAAGGAAGTGGTCCAATCATTGTTTCAAGCATGCAAAACCGGCCAATTTGACTTGGCAGAGAAGGAAGTTTCAAACATCATAGCTGAGGGACATCCAGCATCCCAGATCTTTTCTCAGGTTTTAGTTCATCTATTTGAAAGTACAAATATTATATAAACATCTCTTTTATGTATAAATATTGCCCATTTTTGTTATGGTTGTAGTAAGTAAATTTATCAATGAAAAACTACATCTGCCGCAACAAAGCAACTGGCTCATGGTACATTTTTGCATGGTCCAATGATTGTTGGTGTTGGACATATTCTACTACATCACTGAAGCAGTCATCAAACATTCTGGCAAAACAAAATATACAGAAAGTCTGCACTTGAGGCCTGGGATTTTATGTTCAACACATTATACATGAATTCTGCACTTGAGCCATGATGCCTGTAAGGGGATAGGGTCATTGTCATGTTTAGTGTGCCTCCAATTAATATTGCTTGTTTTGGTTTGTGGGAAACCATGAACCAAGTTGTGGAATTGTGCCAGTTGGTGAAAAAATGCTTTGCTTAAGTCATTATTGAATTTCCGTAGGGCTTTGGGAGGGAGGATTTTGGGAGGCTTATGACCACAGTAAACCATGTGTCAAACCCTGACTTATTTGTAGACATCTACTCTCGTTCTCCTCAAGAACAATATTTCTCAGGTGCATACTTTGCTCAATCAACTTCATGACTCTCTGTTGGGCACAAGCATGGTGCATATTTGCTTAATTAATATTTTAGGAAGGAACATTTGGACTGCAAACATTCTATCTATTCTTTCAAGTTAAAAAGAGGGATTCTATGCAACGAATACGCAAATCTGCATGAAAACACATTGGACCATTTGAAATGTAAAATCCCTTGTAAGCATATTTTTAAACTTAAGGGACACGCTTGAGTAAATTACTCGCACATTCTACTCATTGTTTGAACTTTGGCCCAATGGATTCATTGATTGGGTAGTGGTTCAAATTGATGACAAAAGGTGCAGGTTGTTCCATTCACACCTCTTGTGATAAAGTCTTAAAGCACATGTGTAAACCTAGGTTGAACTAAGAGGGGTCCATTGTCACCTCACCATCCTCTTATGCTATTTATTACCAATTCTCCTCTAGCACAAGGGAGGATTCCCTACTATTAGGATTGGTAAAGGCTAATAGTGAAAGCTCAAGGGAGAAAGTTACTTCAGCAAAACGAATCTGGTCACAGGGAATCTTCGTTTGGTTCTCTTTGCCAAGTAGATGGAATTGGTGATTTGCAAGTTCTTGCTCAATCTGGTCACCTGTCTGCTCATGCTCTTGAATCATTGCAAGTAGGAGTTCTGGGTATATTAAATGGTTCAGTAGGCTTGGGTTTACCAGGTTTGAATTCCTCTGGAATGCTCCAATTTGCCTCTCTTCCAGGCCTAGGATGTAATAACAGCATTGGAAGAGCACAAGGAATTGCACCTATTAACAATCCAATGAATGCATTTCCTTGTTTATCAATTGGACTTGAACTAGATTAGTTACAGCAAAAACAACAAATTGCTATACTTGGAGATATAGGTTCTCCTGTGGACGATCCTGCAGGATTTCGCACGATGCAGCGGCAATTGGCAGCTACAAATAGTTCCCCTGTTGGCCTGGGTGGAGGTAGCAATGGCAACATCTCAGTGCATTCAACAAATAATGCTTTGGTGTTGCAATTGATGCAACAGCAGCAGCAGAAGCATGTAAGGGGTTTGACCACCTTAACCACTGAAAGAACTATTAGTCAAAGATTGGGGGCAAGTGATATTAACATGGTAATGTCTTCTCAAATACCTAATACGAATGGAAATAGTGGAAACTGGGGTAATGGTGCCACAGTGTCAGTTTTACCAACAAATGCACGTTCAGTGGGTGGCCCTCTAAGTAGTACAGGTTCTAGTGTGCAGAATGTAAGGGAAATCCTTTTAAGTGCCTCAAATGTTGATTGTATGTCAATGGACATTTCTGTTCCTCCAGTTAATTCTCTTGTAGGGCCTAGCTCTCATAATATTATCCCAAGAAATGATCTCTCTCTGTTCTCTATTAGTGCAATGAACAATAGCAATGGGAACATAAGCGAAGTTGTGCCATCTGACAATAGAAGACCGGCTAATCTTCCAATTCTTGGTAATATGAATACTAGTCTTAGACAGGGTATGAATCAAATTATAAAGAAAGACTGGCAAACTCATAATCAAGATTTTGGAACCATTTCAAATCCTCTATTAAATACTTAGTTGAGTCGGGCATCTCTTCTTAATCAGAAAATGGTGGGAACATATACTGCTCAATCTCAGGGGTAGAACACTGGATTTTGTGATCAAAAGATGAATTTGGATTTCAAACCACCAGTGAACTCAGTTGTTCCAGGGTTTGGTGGACGGTGTGAAAGTGAGCAATCCACTGCAGATAGTCAAATGAAGTTGAGGGAAGATTATCCAATAGATCATGTAAAGATGGAGAATGGCTTTCTCTCTGAAAATTGCAATTCTGTAGATGATCTTATGAACATTATCTTTAGACAAGTAAGTGTGTGTTTACGAAGCCCTCCTGAGATACAATATAACATTCTAAGCTAGGTCTCTTAATTGTGCTTTTTCTTTATGGTTATTGATGAGCATATACTAATACATTTTGAAAAAATAGGTTTCAACTTACATGGCTTGCAGTCATAGAAGTCTGTTATGCTTTTTTTGGGCACTGATTGAGCCTGTGTTTGTTCTCTTTGGAAAATTTGACTTGTATTTTTTTCCTTAATCTAGTTTTCTTATGTGGATTATTTCCTAGATCTTTGTTTCTGTGAAGCGGCTTGTATTGATACAATCTATGTTTGTTATATATGTTTAACATGCCAGTATTTTATTGTGTATTAAGAAATTCACTTCAGTCAATTACTGTGAAGCACAGACAGCTGTCCTTATTTGTTCTTTTCCTTCCATGACCGTTGCATGCTTTCTCTCTTTCCTTTCTCATGTCATAATGTTGCATGTGGCAAGGTGGGTTTGGACTAGTGGTTAGGGGGTTGGTACTCACAAATTTAATATGTTGGACTTCAATATTATACATCTCAATGTCCTTGTAACTATAGCTGACTATATAATGTAACATAAACAATTTCATTTGCACTACTAACAAAACCCCAAATTCTGATTGAAGGAAAAATTTAATCTAATTTACTTTGTATGAAACTACCCATTTTCTACCTAAGAAAATTATATACACAGAATATAAGTTAGAAATATAATTATTAATGCTGGTGTTGATGCTGAACACAGTGGCAGCAAAGGGCTTATTTTGTTAAGTTGTTAAATCACCCTAAATATTAATTATTGATGCTTCTTTTTGCTAAAATTCCAGCTATATCTTCCCTTTCCATGCACAAAATCTTTGCATCTTTGAGGTATGAATTTCTATAGAATGTCTTGTTTTATTGCCAATGTTTTGGGTGAAACCATCTAGAATCATCGAACCCTCAACCCCGTGACATCATTACAGTTTTATGATTATTGAGGCTGCTGCCATCAAAGATGGCAGTCGTGTCCAATTTTCTTTTCTAGGGTGGAAATTTCTTGAATAGGCAGGTCCTATTACATTCAATCTATTTTCATCCATGCATTTTCATGGTTATTGAGGCTGCTGTTCATCTTTAATGGAAAGCGTGCCCAGTTTTCCTATTTGGGTTAAAATGTCCAGAATTGTCAACTCCTGTGAAATTTGATTTGTTTATCTATCTGTGGAATGTTATGGTTATTGAGGTTGTTATTCAGTGATGTATGATTTTCATTTTTGGGCAAAAATGTCTAGAATGTCAACTCTTGTGACATTTGACTTTTTTCCATCCATGCAATTTTATGTTTTTTGAGACGCATTAATCTTCGATGTCAGCTTTTTTGTCCAATTTTCTTTTGTGATTGGCTAAGTGTATTTGTCATGGTGTCTGCAGCAGCATGAAGGGATTAGTTTCACAAGTTGTAATGTGGGATGTGATGGTTATCCTCTGGAAAGTTGCATGTGAAATGGGTTTATGCTAGGTGGCAAAGAGGTTTGTGCTATCTGAAGCAGCTCAGATATGGTGTAGAATTAAGGTGCTTCAGTTTGTCTCCAATCACTTGTAATCATTGCAGTAGATCCATTCAAAGAGGACTTGTTAACCTTCAACCCCTTCATTACTTCTTGTGGAATTTGTACAACTTACAGTTGCTTGCATATGGTTATTTTCCTGATGTGCATTGAGCCAACATTTCCATATTTTTCTACATGGCTCAGGTTTGCCAACACTAGCAGACAAGAAGCAAGATGAATGATTAGTTGCAGGAGACCAATTGCAGAGTTTGTAGATGATTAGGAACACTTAGAATTGGTCAGGACAACTAGAGATCATCTGGAATCTCTATGAACACTCAGTGTTAAGAATGACTAGAGATCATCTGGAATCTAACCAAGTTGACTACTGTTTTAATAAATTAAAAGCTAAACACTCTTTCACTGCTATCCAAATATGTCCAGTATTAACCTTTATTGTTTAGATAGTCAATCCATGCTCTTTCAATATAAAACAGTTTTGTTATCTTCCAAAAATTGTAGCCTATTTCGGAATGGAATGGGAGGAGTCCCTTTTTAGTTGCCTCATATATTGTATGTGACGTTTGCAGATTATGAATACTATATAATTATGGTGCAATTAATTCAATTTGCCCTGTTTATATAATTATGGTGCAATTAATTTAAATAAGCCAAACAACTGAATAATTTCCTCTACTGTTAAGGGTGGTGAAATAGGTATGGTTTGCAGTTCTCCATCTCCTTTAACTACAGTGTCGTGTGATGATTGAGATTCTGAAGCTTACCATCTACATTCCCCTTTCTTGTGGTTTAGTACCTTAAAGATTTTTTTAGGTGACAAGAATAGTATATTTATACTAGAAAGTCAAAAGGCTGTAGAGTATACAAAGATAAATTTTAGACAGACCTGAGATTGCCTTCCATTTCTGTGATGTAGCCTTACCATCTACAATCCCCCTTCTTGTGGTTTAGTACCTTAAAGAGGAGCAAGATATCATGTAAAAGGTATACGTATCAGCATATATGTATCATGTAAAAGGTATACGTATAAGGATGTTTCAGATGCCTTTGTGTGTCTAATATAAACTCTTGAATTTTCTTGATTCCATTGATTTCTGTTCTCTGTTCTTGGATATTTTGAAACATCTGAAGTTAAAGATGTTGAATTCTCTGTTATTGTAGACTTTGAATCCTTTGCTGATGTAGACTTTGAATGTTTTTCTGATGCATATTTTGAATATTTTGTTGCTATATGTTTTGAAATTTTTGTTGTTGTAGATTCTGAATCCTTTGTTGTGATAGGAAACCAATCAGCAATAACAACTACCATTATTATGTTTCTTGTACAACTGGTGCCATTAAAGATCAACTGAAAAATAATGGCTAATTCCTTGGGTTTATGTTTGGAGTGGCTATGGCCAAATGTTGTGAGCAAATCTGCATCAGTATTTGTTTTACTTAAGATTGCTTAATTTGGTCCATTTGGTTGATCTTGTTTTGAGTTGTTTCCTCGAAATTGAGGAACTGTATTGGGGGAAACCATGTAGAGAGATGGACTTTTTGTTTCTGTATATTGATCCAAACTTGATCTTCTTTGCAGATCTATTGCTAACTTTTGTGCCTTATTTATCTTTTTTGTAAAATGATGTGTTTGTTTCTCTAAAGTTTAAAAGTTTTAAAATCACATTATAGATTGCACCAGTCTGTCCTGTGATAAATTATGTTTTATAAGTATTGATGAGGTTAAGGCTGAACACGATACCCGTCTTTAGAGAGCTATGATTGCATTTGATTATTACATTTGTAGTGTTTTGACCTTGTTGCAATGTGTATCTGTTAGCTGCCAGAGCAAGTTGAGATCGAATATGTAATAGAAAAGGCAAAGCTGGAAGATGATATGCTTGAAAACTTCAGAAGCGTGTTTGAAAAGTTTGCATTCGGAGATGCAATGGCAATTGCAAAGGAGGTGTGGCTTATGTAGTTTAGTTGTCTGTAGCCTTTTCCACTATGTCTTATACCCCTTTTGCGTTTTAGTTGAAAAAGTAAGAGCTGGAGGAACAATATTGATATTATAAGTTGTTCCTTTGCAGGATGAAGAAAAGAAGGATGCAACTTTGAGTTTGGCAGCAAAGAAAAAAGCAGACTCTGATTCAGATGAGGAGGATGAACAAGAGCAGCAGAATAAAGAAAAAGGGGTTTCAAATAAAAAGAAGAAGGTTCTGTATTTGTTTATTCCATATTCACTACTCTGGTAGTGTTCTCCGCTTCGATTTCATAGTTCTCAAGGGTGTTGATTTTTGTGTTACTTGACCTGTAGCTTCAACGAAGAATGAAGATTGCAGAACTTAAGCAGCTTTGTTCTAGGCTAGATGTTGTTGAGGTGTGTTATAACTGTTTTCTCAACTTACTTGGATGCTTATCATTCCATTTACAGATTTATATAGGTTTCACTATTTTTTCCATAAATTTCTTTTGTAATTTTAAGATACCTTTGCTTCAGTGTTCATCTATAGCTTTCCTGAGTGTGATTTCTATCATTTGTGTCTTCTTTACATCTTTTATCTTTTTTTTTTTCAGTATTTTCTATGATACGAAGAGTCGAAGACATTGCACTTGCATACATGCATTAATGCCATGCTTATATGTTGCCAATTGGAAAAGTTTTGATACTACCCTCTGGGAAAAAATAAATTGAACATCAATGCATACTATAATACTATGTTAATATGCCGGTTGAATTTTGATACCATTGACTAACCAAATTGCCATTTTTTTCCATGAAAAAATCTCTATATTTGATATTTGTAATATATCTAGGGAGTATAATATGGGGTACTTAGGGAGGTACCCAATGGGATAATGCTATCTATTACGGCCATCTTTATTTAATAAGGACCATGTAGTGTGAAATAAACAAATGTAATAGTCTTTACTACAAGGTTCTACCTACTAGATTGTTACTTCTCTAGAAAGTATCTAGAAGATTCCGAATATCAAAGCTGCCTGGGTGGTACTGCAGAGCTTCCTTGGACAGTTGGTTAGCCTTCATATTGAGTTCCCTGTAGATGTGTTTGCATGAGAACCATTCCAGTGAACTCATTTCCTTTTTGATGTTCTGTAAAATGTGCTCTATAGAGGGCATGTGTTGATTTCTGAAGTTTAAGGGCTTTTCTTGTTTGTGATTAAATATTTGTTTTCTTTTTCCCAGAAACAAAAATTTATATTTTCAACACAAAATATACATTGTGAGGACCTGATGAGGTTACTTGCAATGCTCACACTACCTGCAACAGTGAATAAAGGCCATTTGGGACTCGATTTTATTCAGTTATCTCCACAGATTTTATTCAGTTATATCCTTTTTTTTGAAGGGAGGCGATTGTTGTTCGTGCTCTAGAACGTATAAGAGAATGGATTATATTAGATCGCTGCAAGTACTGCATCACACAAAACATCTCTCAAGGAGCAGTATTTTTTTTTATCTCAAATTCCTACGTTGCCTAAAAGTGGATATACCTTATGCTCTTCGTGAGGATTATATTTTAGAAAGTTGTCAATGCTCTAGTGATCACTCTAAGGGTTTTTTGGTGCATAATGTTGATGATGATAAGAGTTCAGTATGCCTGTTATGTGGATGTGGCTAAAATAACAAAGAAGCGAAGCAACAAGCAATAAAAGTTGATAAAGTTGGAAATGAGGCCTCAAAAATTGCTATCTTCTGGAAATTATTCTGAAGCAAGAAGGGCATCCTTGTTCAATCATATTGATGAGAACCAGGGATACCCTCTTGAAGATATGAATGGAGTTACATGAGTGGAAACAAGCTCTCAAGTATTGTCAACCAACAATTCCAGCCTACGAGAGGGCATATCCTTCATATCATCCTATGATGGGATTGCAGTACTATGCTTGAGGAAAACTTGAATGGTTTTTTTAGAACACAATGGAGGTAGCAAAGGCAGGCAAAGGCCATTGGAGTAATAAGTACTATGATTATATTTCCTATTTTTCCTTTTGTTATTCTTGCAATCTTCTACATGTACTGGATTGGAGCAGCGTTATATATTTTAAGTTCAAGTGAAATTCGTCATAATGACTCTAATGGGAACTGTTGTGCCTATGATCTCCTTGCCAATAAGGTCAAATGTGAGGATTGTTGTGGTTACAACATTCACTATATCCACAATATTTCTTTGGCTAGTGTTTTTCATATTTTTGGAGGTTATTGGATTACCTAGTTTACCATCCTTTGTTGTGTAGGATGACGCTCGGGACGCCATCTCCCTTACCAGGTATCAAATTCTGCCACAATCATTTCTCATACTTCATTAGTTTATTAATATTACCCACAAATCTGGCCTTTGGCTAAGGCAACTTGTATTTTTTAGGTAGATCACTCATGGGAATAAATTAGTTAACCTGTGTAGATATTGCCAATAGGTCCTACTGGCAAATGTTTGATCCTGTTAATTTTCTGCTAGAATCCATTGTTCATGCCAATAAACTATAGTCTGTTTGATTGCCTTTCTTACAAGTCTTTTATTTATATGGTCCTTGTCTTAATAAACTTACAGGCGTTCCCCAACAAGTAGTTCATTCCATTCAAATCAGATCAATAAAACCAAAGTTTGAGAAGCATTTTGCAATTCCTCTGAATTAACAGCAGCGTATTTGAATACTGGTTCCCTTAAATTGAACGAGTGTTAGCAATTCCTCTGAATTAATAGCAACGTATTTGAATTAACAGCAACGAATTTGAATATCGGTTCCCTTGAATTGAATGAGGATTATCATTTTATTGCGAAGCTACCAAGGAATGTTAATATTTCCAAGCCTTATAAATTTGATATTGACCTTCATAAAACTTAGAAATTTCATCATCCTTGAATATAAGTTGTGGTTTATCTCCTTGTCATTTCCTGTATAGTCTAATTAGGGGTACGTAGCATCTAGATTGTGGGTTTCAGTAGGGGATATGGCCCATGGGTCTTTGTTTTTTATTCTTGTAATTTTTGTAGCCACCGTTTCTATTTACAATATGAGCCACTTGGTATTAAAATATGGTATGTGTGATGCTATCCAGGCTGGATCTTTTATTCTACCTGACAATGGTATTTGCTGTATGTATGAATTTGATAAAATGCACGTAAAAGATCATGTATATTCTAGTGAATGCTATGGAATTTGTATTGCACTTGGCCTTTTCAATTACATTTTGATTATGTGATATTTGTTAGTTAGACCACTCTTGGGAATAAATTAGTGAACTTATGTAAATATTACTAACGGGTCATGCTAGCAAATGTTTGTTCCTGTTAATTTCTGCTAGAATCCATGGTTCATGCCTTTCTACTGTAGTCAATTTGTTTTCCATTCTTATAATGCTTTTATTTATATGGCCCTTGTGCTGGTAAAGCTATAGAATTTTCCCAGCAAGAAGTTCATTCTATTCAAATCAGATCAAATGAAACAAAAAAATGAGAAGCATTTTGGAATTCCTTTGAATTAACAATAGTGGATTTTAATATCGGTTGTCTTGAATTGAATGAGGATTATCATTTTATTGCGAAGCTACCAAGGAATGATAATATTTCCAAGACTTATAAATGTGATATTAACCTTCATAAAACTTAGAAAGTTCATCAGCCTTGAATATAAACTGTGATTTATCTCCTTGTCATTTCCTGTATAGTCTAATTAGGGGTAAGTAGCATCTAGATTGCGGGTTTCAGTATGGGATATGGCCGATGGGTCTTTGTTTTTTACTCTTGTAATTTTGGTAGGAACCGTTTCTATTTACAATATGAGCCACTTGGTATTAAAATCTGGTATGTGTGATGCTATCTAGGCTAGAGATTTGATGCTGGATGACAACGGTATTTACTGTATAGATGAAGTTGATAAAATGGATGTAAAAGATCAGGTATATTCTAGTGAATGCTATGGAATTTGTATTGCACTTGGCCTTTTCAATTACATTTTGATTAGATTGGCATGCCATTGATCCACACCTCTAACAAGATCTACACATTTTCTATTAAAGGTTTCAATTCATGAGGCTATGGAGTAACAGACAATAAGAATTACAAAAGCTGGCATTCAAGCAACTCTCAATGCTCGTACCTCTATATTAACAGCTGCAAATCCTAACGGTGGGCGTTATGATAAATCAAAGCCGCTAAAGGTAATGTCTGTAGGTCATTTTAAAGCCAAAGCATCATTCAAACTTGATTGAGATTTGCAACATGTTTTTTTGGTCTTTCTCATCATGTTGTTTGGTTTTGCAGTACAATGTGGCACTTCCTCCCATGATTCTCTCCAGGTTTGACCTGGTTTATGTCATGATAGATGAGCCAGATGATCAGACAGATCAGATGATTAGACATATCACCATATTGTAGATCATATTGTTAGAGTTCACCAAAAGCATGAAGAGGCATTATCTCCATCTTTTACTACTGCTCAAATTCAGTGTTACATTGCTTACGCAAAAACCCTTAAGCCAAAGGTTGTTTCTTTGTCCCATTTTGAACTGGTCTTCCAATTTCCAAAAGAACTTTTAGCATTCTTTGCCTCTTTTCCAGAACCCTTGACATTGCTTTTCACAATTGATTGTTTAATGCCTTGATTGGTAATTATGCTTGAACTGAGTATAGCTAGGTACTGAAGCCAGAAAGGTTCTAGTTGATGCATATGTATCCTTACGGTGAGGTGATGGTGATCAACCAAAGAAGAAAATGACAGTTACATATGATCATTTCCAAAAATTTACTCGTGCACTTATCATGCGGCTTAGAAAACATGAAGAATCAAATAGATATAGTATTGTGACAATTTACATGTTCTATCCATGTTACTGTATTTGTTAGAAACTTGGCACACCATCTGGAATTTTTATAACTTTGAAAGCGATTTGATAAATTACTCACTATTTTGCTGAAGATAATCATATCGAGAAACTCACAATGCTATTGTAACCTTCCATTGTGCTGACTGATGGGTCACTTAGTACCTGATGTTACAAATAGATTCATTTATTTATTATTTGGTTTCTGCAGAGGCTGGTTTGGATGGTTTGAAACAGGCATATTTAATCAAGTGGTACGTTGAAGATTTGAACTCCCAGTAGGTGTTTGATACAATAAGTGGACTATTGGAGGAGGTAAAATGTGTGAGATCTATTATACAGGTATGGAAAACTTAAATATAGTTTTTCTTTAAATTTCTTCTCCATTGATTTTAAGGTTCTATGTAGTATTAGCTAGGGTGCAAAGGGTCACTGTGTTAAGCAATTCATATCGTGTTTTGCATCATTTGATAGATAAGGAAGGTGTCCTCGTGATTCTTGATGACAGCTAGATAGCACCAATACCTAGGACAAAAGGATCATCCCAATCAACTACGAATGATTAGAGGGTTTTAGCAGTTAATCCTAACTATGTGTTGGAGTAGTAGGCTCTTTAGTATAAAATTTCAGCTAGACTGTCATGGTTTCCTCCATTTATTGCAGGGATATCTTACAGATGGGATATTTTTCGACTGAAGCTTTGAGAGGGGTGATCCAATAGAATTTGAAATTGGCAGTGGTCAAGTAATCAGAGGTTAGCTCTTGGGGTTTATAGTTTATAGTTTATAATTTTGGGTTTCCATATATATCTATGCTTTTAATGACTAGGAAAAGTTCTTTGAGTTGTTTGTGAGTTTCTAAAGTTGACATTTACTTGAAATATGCTGATAAAAATTTGTATGCCAAAACTCCCTTTGTGAGATCTGAATTTAGTATTTCTCAAGGGACATAAGAAGTCAAGATTGTATCACTGTTTGAAATTCATAATTGATGTCAAATTTTGATCAATTATTGCATCTTTGTTTGAGATACAATCAAAACATATCCTTTCAAAACTGAAAACATGGATTTGGTTTGCACATTGCAATTACACTTGGTGGTTTGTGTCAAATTCATTGGTATGCTCATTTGACCACTATATTTGAAGATTTCTTAGTAAATGCATGCAATTATTAATTGATAATGTATTTGTGCCTTGAAGGTGAGCTAGTTGCCCATATAAAATTTACAGTCATGTTGATACCAAATTGATTAGACAAAATCACAAGGCATCCATTGCAAGAATTGAATCTAACAAAGTCTTTTGATGATCCGGAGATAAAAGCATGGCTAGCTTTAGGCTAGACCAAGTCCAAAAAAATGGAGGTGGAAAAAAAGAAAGGTCATTTGATCTCTTTGTACAGTATATTTATTATTTACCAATCTATTGCTATAATTCATTTGTTGGTGTCTCAAGCTATAGTAGAACATAAATTATTAAATTAAATTTTATTTGTTACATTCAAAAAAGATTCTCAAGATAATTCAGTAGATGACAACCAAAAGTTTGAAAAAATACAAGTCATTATTAACATAGGTGGTTTGTGTAGGTTGAAAGTTGTGATGTGGCTGAAGCATTTAGGCTGATTGAAGTTGCCCTTCAACAATATGCAACTAATCATGCTACTGGTAAATCCTACAACTTTCTTGATAAAGGTGGTGAGTTTATAGGGGATCATAAATTGGTAGTGTGTGCAAGGGCATAAGAGAAGAGAGAACACACACACAAGTTCTCAACTGTACATATATTGTGTACTCTTCATATTCCATGAACAAATAATTAATTCTACATTGAATTGTATATATTTGATAGGGCACTTCAAAATAATCTACTGTTTGTAATAAAGGAGTTAAATTTCTGCATAAAGACCTAATATAGATTCATAGTTGTTATGTTCTTAAATGATGGAGAAATTTTAAGTTAATTTACAACCATGACTGTATACAGGCAGATGTTGAGGAAAGCATCGTTGTTGGTGGCAAGTGTAGTCTATTGAGGCTTCCTTCAAAGGTTGATGCTATCAAAGATACACTTGAAAACAATGAGCAAAAGGTGTGATATTTGTCTCTGTCCTTCATGATCAAGTTCAATGGGGGTGGAAAAGATTCCAGAGCCATGTTTTATAGTCGAATGACACATTATTTGTTGAACGTAGAAATATTATGTGTATACAAACTTACATTTTTTTTAATCTTTTGCAACTTGTTATTACATAGGCTTTAAACTGTGTCGGCCTTTGTGATGCTCATAGATTGGTGCTGGCAGTGTTAAACGGGATTTAAGCTACCCATTGAAATTAATTGCAAAGAATGCTGGAGTGAATGGAATTGTCGTGGTTGAAAAGGTCAGGACAAAACCTACCATGATTGTCAATTAATTTTCATACCTATTGGAGTTCTTTTCCTTTTAATGCAGACAAACTTATTTACGTTGAGAGTCAGCCTAATTGCAGATGGTATTATTTCTCTATTCGCTACGATTTTTAATATATACTAGACTTAAATTACATTCTTCATTTTTCTTAGGCACTGAATAGTGTAGATTTAGCCTTTCAAGTTTAATTAACCAATTCTTAAATTGAATTTGTTAGATTATATTTTCCTATTTTGCACATGATCTTGGTTACTGTTGTTAACTGTTGAACATTATTAATAATTTTCTTCATTGTTTTTCTACTTTACAGTTCATTGTTTTTCTACTTACAAGTGAGAATTTTCTATTGGATTTTGCAGGGGTGAGCTTAAATAAGTGGTCCATTGAGTATGAAGAGCCCACTACTGAGGATTTTCCATTGAGTATGAAGAGCCTGTTGTTGAGGTTTTTCTAGCTGTTAAGTATGGTTTTGAAGCTTACGCGGGATCTAAGTATGGATTAGCAACCAAGTACAAGTGGGATGGTTTAGCTATTGTAATATTTTGAAAAATCATCAATGTACTAGATGATTTTAATGTAAAGTTACATGGAGATAGTTTTTGAGAAAACTCATATTTATTGTAATACTTGACATTTCATATAATATAATTTGTGCGGTTTAAAACTTGTATGGTTGTACTTTATATTATTTATAAGTGTTGTAATTAACTAATTAACGTGACATTGCATAATTCATGTGTATTAGATGATGATAAATAATTTATGATTCTTTTTTTAATTTAAACATAATATCATATTAAAAATTTATATTGATTAATAATGGACACTATTAAAACTACTAAAATATAATAACCACACATAAAATGACTAAAAATGACTAAATTAGTGACCAATAATTGAGATTAATGACCAAAATTCACATATATAATGACAAAAAATTGAGAGATACGTGACCAAACAATGAGATATAAATGACAAAAAAAGACCAAAATTCGCATATCAATGACCAAAAAACAGTTTTGGTGGCTAATTTACGGTCTTTTATTACGTGACCAAATTTGGTCATATTCTAGTTTGTCATGTGGTCATTAATTTGGTTATAAATGTGGTCATATATTTGGTCATTGATTCAAATATATGACCAAATTAATGACCAAATATATGACCAAATAAATGACCAGCTCACAAGCTATAAATGACCAAAATAAAAATGACCAATTTTGGTCGCGTAATAAAAGACTGTAAATTAGCCACCAGCGATTGCCAAACCAAAAGTGGTCATTGATATGTGGATTTTGGTCATTTATTTGGTCACTAATCTCCCATTTTCCACTAGTGACCCCTCTACTCAATGGAGAGGATGAAACAAACATAGCTTCTATCTATCTAATCCAGGAAAACTAGCCTCATAAACATGATATAAAATGCATTGGAAAGAAACATACAAAGTTGCATAAACATTCAATATACAGCGGAAGCATTTACATATCATTCACACATTTAATAATTCATCATGTTCATTTACAAAACAATACAGTTTCAAGGGTTTAAGTACAAGAACATACTTATCTTTAACAGAAGCTTGTCCCGCAACTAGCTACGTTGCTGCAACGTTCCACCCAACCATAGGCCAGTGTGCTCATTAATTACTCAGCAACACTGCCACCCCCGAGTTGGGCATGATTCCACTAGGAATAAGGGGAAACTAGCAGGCTCACACGTAACCAAGGATACACAACTCAGACAAGCCAACACAGTTGGGTTTATCAAGCCATCGAGGAGATGGAAAAGCTGGATGCTAAGCTAGTGGGTTCACTGAAGAGATATGGACACCTACACTAGAACTAGCCTAGCTTCTAAAACATCCACACACACCCAACACAAGGAAGCATCCCCTTCTCTACTACACAGTCCCTCGGGCTATGCCTTCCCTTCTAGTGCTATTTAGGGGGTGAAAAGAAAGCCAGCCCTCTAGCTCTATCTGTGAGCCTCCTACAAATGCTAGGTTTATCAAGCAAACTCAGATCCCATTTCCACTCCTAATTCAATGCTGACCAAAGAAAAAATATACACCCACAACACAATACGATTTCTAGGTTTGAAGAAAAATAGTATGGGCAAGAAAAACGAATTTCCAGGATGGGTAAAAAATCCCCCTAACAACAATTCGATTTCTAGGGATGTTTTGACCCTAACATGGCCAAAACAGACTCAACAACACCCAAAATTGTGGGTCTCTTCTTCCCCAAAAAATGAATTTTCAGGATGGGTAAAACATCCCCCTAACAACAATTCGATTTTTAGGGACGTTTTGACCCTAACATGGCCAAAACAGACTCAACGACACCCAAAATTGTGGGGCATTGCCAGAAACCAATTTCCATCTTGGAAACAATGGGGAAAATGCAGTAAAAACATGGGAAAAGAAACTCAGCCACTGATAATCACCAAAAATGATTTCCCATCCTGAGAAAATGAGGTAACAACAAAAAAAGTGAATGGTTTCACACACAAGAAGTTCCAACTGCTTCCCAGAGCTCCACGTGAAGGAAAAATGGTGGTGAAAACATGAAAAACCTCCAAGCATGGTAGATTGGCATACGTTTTTGGGTTTGCACTTGCCCAAGGAGTCAAAACACATTTCCCAAAAACTGATGGCTTCTCCAATTCGAATTTTGGGCTGTCATACCTTGCCCATCCCATGCAATAACCAACTCAGCCAACTTCTAGAAATAATAAATGATTGGGTGAATAAGACAAGAAAGGTAGTTGATAGTTTGGTGGGTTCTCCCTTTGACATTTTTCTTTTCCCCCTTTGAAATTTTACTTGCTTATGCTGGTTTCACTCATAGTCTTCTTCACTCATTCTCTAGCATTGGATAATGTTTTGAGCCCACACGTGTGGACACTTTGAGCTGGTATGCACTATTTTATGACAGTTTCTTGTTAGCAAAGTTTTTGTAGTTTTCATAGAGGTAAAACCCTAGTATTAGGGTAGTTTTCTTTGGTTTATGCACACCTAAATTATTCTACAAAAACTAACGTTCATCAAAGCTCAAATGCCTTCACACAGACTATATAAGAGAACCTACACCAGAGCACCAAGATGGGATGTGGGAACAATAGCAACACTAGAGCGAAATTATTGGCTCTTTGGGCTCTACTGCTTTTTGCAAAAGAGATTGGAATTCCCTCTCTCCATGTATATGGGGACTCTGATGTAATCATTAATTGGGATTAGATGATAAGGCAGCTCTCTTTGCCCTCGATCTGGATGGTTAGTGTGGCAACATTATGGAGTTGAAGGCCTTCTTTCACACTTCATACTTTCATCATGTATTTAGAGAACATAATAAGAGGGTAGACAGTTTATCGAAGGAAGTGCTCCCCATGGCTGAGGGCCTACTTTCCTTCACTGAATATGATGAGGAAATAGCTAATGGGGAAGATAAGTTACGACTCTTATAGATCAGAGCTTGTACCTCCTACTCTTCAACCTTTTGGTTGCTTTATTTTCGAGTATGGATGATTTAGTCTCTTAGCATGATATTGGATTTCTTGAGGATGACACTGTTTCTCCTTTGAGGGTATTGATATTAGTACACTTCCCCGAGCACTTCCTTGGATATACTGAACTGGGCTCTTTATGTTTCCTCCTTATAAACGTATGGATGATCTATCTTGTAAAAATTGGTTGATGTTTTTCCTCATAGTTCACAAAATGATCTCTCTTTCTTCTTGGGTTGATGCATTGTACCTGGTCATGCGTCTTCAGTATTTATCTTCCTGGGCCCAAAAACTTTGTTTGCAACTGTCCATAAGCTTTGCTATCATCATGTATTATTGGTTGTAACCTTCTAGGTTTCCATACCTTATACTGTAATGCTCCCACCATTTGATCCACTTAGGGAGGCACTAGAAATGTAGGATTTTTTTCCTATCTACAACCCCTTCAACTGCTTCTACGCAGTAAGACTACTATATCTCAACCATTCTTCTATGCAGAAATTACCATACACAAAAACACCTTGTATGCATCCTTTGACATCAGGTTTGAACCAGTCATCCTGGTGCTTGAACCAAAATATGCTTTAGAAATTTAACTACCTTCTCCACTATTTCTTCAAAACAGATTCAACACCATCATCTTGAAGCTGCTAGTTTTCCTCTTCTTCTTTTTCTGTCACCTGTATATCCTTAATGCCACCTAAGGTTTCTAGGTTTCTTCTTAAGGGACTGGCCACCCCTTGATGATGTCTCTAGTACCTAACCATTAGGAGCAATGTTAAGGACAAAAGGATCGTACCATCCATTTGGGTGTTCCCCTTATATAGTGATGACAAAAGTATATATTAAACTATGTACCTTGAGAGAGAGAAAAGTCTTTGGTCTTGTTGGTCCTAATTGAATGTTTTTCCACCTTTACGGTTCACTTTGAACTTGTGGTTGTTGACTCATGTTCCTATTCTTACTTGGTCCTAGGGTTATCTCATCGTGTTCTCAGCCAGTTATCTCACTAGGATCTCTGCTATCGTCGGTTTCTCTAGCACGGGTTATCTCCTCTGCGATCTTATTTTCTCCTCTTTCCTACGGGTTTGTCTCTCAGGTTTTCCTTTGCGATTTCACTACATGATTTTACCTCTGTGTCTTGTTCATTTCACGGGATGAGTTGTACCTTTGTGATTTTTTCATTCACGATGTGTGATATTTTCATTCACGATGTGTGATTTTTTCATTCATGCTCTGAGTTTTACCTCTATAATTTATTCTTTCTCCATGGGATGAGCTTGATCTCTGCATTTTCTTTATTTATGTATCATCTTGTAAAGTGAGTCTCTGCGTCTTTCTCAATCGCTTACCTCACAATTTGTCTCAGCGTGAGTCTCTATGTTTTTCTCAGTTGCTTACCTCATGATTTTCTCAGCGTTAGTTCTTATGGGTTTTTCCTGTTTGCTGGGTTCTATCCCCTGAGTGACCGTGAGGTTACTATTTAAGTGTGGACTATGAGTTACTCAATATGACTATCAGAGGGTATCAGTATGATTGAGTGTCTCTTGTACTAAGTGACTGTGTCCTTAGCATGACTATTTTGGACATGACTGAATTAGTCAAGCCTGTGCTTTTGAATGAAACCTCTCTTTCTGTTGACCAAGAGTCTAAGGTTAGTTTTGGTCTTCTTTAACCCTCTCTCAAGGTACGTATATGGTTTACCCTGTTTGACTTGTCCCTTCAGTGACAAGATCAACCTCAAAATTATCTGAGTATAATGTAGATTCAAATAATGGTTGTGATTCCTTAATGTTGTATCTCTTGCGCTTTATTTATTCATTCTTGTACATGAAATATGGTATGACATATCAATGACCAACCTTAATGTAGTTCCCACTGGAGTGTTAAAATTAACGCAGTTACCAGCAAAGCATTAAGTTGAAAGAGATGAAAATTATGTTCTTGCTTTATTACAGTTTAAAGTTTTATTAGCAGCACTATTCTGAATCTTAATTTTATATGTTCATGCACTTATGTTTATTACTTGTATTAAAACATCACTAACCCTTCAATTTCAACAATTTCCCTCTTCATTTTTTTTTTGTTTCCTCTGAGTTTCAGAATTAATTTCATAGAGTAATTCATTCTTCAACTCTCTGACTAGAATCTCATCTTCATACATAGGTTCCTTCAACAAATATGAAGTTGAGCTAAATCTTTAATCTTTGGGCTATATGCAATTTTGTAATTTTTTTTTGGGGTTATTGAACGAAACTATGTTAATCCAGGACTTTGCACTTGCTTATATGCCACCTTTTGACCATTGTGGCTCATCAATTTAAAAACAAAATCTTTGATTTTAATATGCTATCCATTTGTTTAATGATTTATCGTGTTAAATATTTTATTGTTTGCTATATGAAAATTTGAAATTATTATTTTGGTTGGTGAAGTAATCACTGATAATCCAGGACTTGCACTATCCCAAGCCATAGTAAAGATATATCTCTGATATATTTTTGATAGACAATTTCAAAATTTGTGAAGTAAGAGTTCTATCTATAATTTCATGTAGTGGAACTTGTTTTGAAATTGGAGGCAAACATAAATTTTGAGCTACAGATTCTATATTTGTTCTCATATATTTGATATTTTTGTTAAAGGGATTTATTCTTTTCGAAATTGTTTTATTTGAGTATAGATCTTTTTATCAGGTCTTTGGTTGCTCATGTAAAGTATAATCCATATTAAAACCTTTAACCATTGGTTTTAATGTCATGGTTATGTTACAACATTTTATAAGGTTGATACTTCAATCCTCATTTTTTTCTTGTCTATTTTGGCTTATCCATAAAACCTGAAAGGGCATGGATTCAAGTTTTATCTGGTGCATTCTTGGCAGTTTGATTGAAATTCTAGATAACACTAATTTTTATTGTGTTCATTTTCTTGTTGTTTTCTTCATCGGACTGGATGGAAAATTCTCTTATACCTTTACAAGTAATGATGATTTGAATGATATCTACCACAGTAGAAAAATAAAAAGGACACAGGCATATTTTTCACTGATAGGTAAAGAAATCTTCTTTCCAACAAGTGAATTCTTTTTCTTTGAATTAAAATTATCCAAGTCATTTGTAGTTGAATTTGAAACCATTCCATTGGATTTTAATCCACCACCTTGCTTCCCAATATGCAAAGACTAGAGCTTGGTTGTTCTTCTTCTTGACATAATCATCAACACATTGCACAAGAGACATGATATATAATCTTCCTGTCCACTGTCATCTCACTGATTGTATCACCGTTGTCACCATAAAATATTCAAGTCTACTCAAGTATCACAACTGCTCATGACTCCAAGAGTCGCTATTTATACTGTCATGTGCTAGTTTTTTATCATGTCATTATATATCCCCAAGTCTTCAAGGATTTTGGACTAGGACTGAGATCACTTCTTCACTATGCATAAAAATCACTTCAGGACTGTTGATGTCAAGAAAGTAACTGTCATCAAGTTCATATCGCTTGCCAATCCAATCATCAAACCAATTCATCATAGGTTTGTTTTGTCATCAAGGTGTTGCATCTGCAACATTTTCCCGAAATTCTAAAAATTTTGGGACCCTCTTTTGTTTTGGATTAGCCTGTTTTTCTTCCCTACTTTGATGTAATGTTTTCTCAGAATGTTTGTTTTAATTCCTAGTTTCTCTACTTGATGCCTTGAAGAGCCTTTTGAAACTGGCCGGATTGCTGCCGTTGAGTATACGTGAAGCTTGTTGAATTCGGAAGTTGTTTGGTTTTGAGTTTTCCGCCGTTGNTCCGCCGTTGCGATTGTTTTGAAGCCCCCCCCCCCGACTTGAGATCCTTCCGACTGCCGATCCTTGTATTTACGGCGGGCACCTTTGTGATTGGGCATCGGACGCTTTGTCGATCTTTTATCCCGCCATTGCGGATGAGCTTTTGAAGTCGACTTCCAGTTTTCTCCAGACTTATGTGTTTTCGAATGATTTTAAAATGTTAAGTCGAAACCTTTTTACCGTGTTTGTTTTCCCGTTGCAGAGGGAGTTGGAATTTAGTTCTTTGAATTTATATCCTTCCAACGTCCGACGCGTGTAACAAAATCGGAATCTTTCGGGATCTTTTCTTCTGCCGTTGCGGTTAATTCTGAGTTTTCACCTCCCGATTGGAAATCCGTCCGACAGCCGATCGTCCGATTCTTGCCCGCCATACGTAGACACCTAGCTTGGTGGACGTTGGACCCATCTGCTATTGCGGAAGGAATATCACTCTCGACTGCCAATATGAAAACCCTCCGACGCCCGATTTATGGTCTCCTCGCACGTGTGAAAGGATTATATATAACGGGGGCAACGGTTTGGTTTTTATATTGTTATTTTTTGCTATCGAGAACTGTCGTAGTGAGCGCTATCGCGTTGAGCTGTCGTTCTTTGGAGGGAGTGAAGGTCTTGCTGTCGCTGTACCAGCTTCCAGGTGGCATAAGTAAAATTCCAACCGTCATCGACTCGCCCATTTCGCCGGATTACCAGGTAGGCGGTTCTTACCATGTCTCGTGCCATTCAGAGTTTTGTTGGCTGCGGTTAAGTGCTTTAGGAAAACCCCGTTTTACATACGCACAAGGGTCTACCCATGTTTTTGGTTCGCCGTAGTCGTTTCTTCTTCTCCGCCCGGCATTTTGCGCCTTCATATTGAAATTTTTTGGTTAGGTTAACTGATAGCGGTTAGGGGGGAGGGGAATTTTTTATTATTATTTAAAACCCGCATATTATATTTTTTGACCTTAGCTGTAATCGTTTCACCCCGCGCGCAGTGGACGAAGGCACGGTGCAGGCGGCCGTTATGCCACCTACACCTGGTTTTCCCTTATGATGATGATGTCCAAAAGTGTTTGCGGTGGTATTTTATTGTGGTTTAATGGTTCCTCCGCCGGTCAATCTCCCCAGTATATGTGCCCGGTTTCGAACCCCAACCTTTTTCCCGCGCCGTCCAGTGCAGTCCGTTGGTCTTGGCTGTCTGAAACCGTAGGCGGTGCCGTTGTAGTGGTTTGCGATTTGAGGATAGCATGGATAGTGGGTTCAATGAGAGCGTCATATGCAGAAAAATGTTGTTAAAGCCCGCATCGTATATCCGAGTTGATGTGATCATCTCCCACGAACAACATTGTGGTCAAAATGTTTAGACGGTTAGCATGTTCTTTATATGTATAACCCGTTTCTTCATTTGCTGTGCAATAGACCACATTGATGACAGTACATTTGCACTTTGCTTTGAGATCCATACATTCGCATTGCGAATTGTTTTCATAGGAAAATCGACACTGCGAGATGATTTCCCACTGTATTGCACGGGACTTAGTTTGTTTATGGTAGTAATTCTGATAGTTAGGGCATTGTTGGATTGTGCATACATGCATTGGTTTCTCTGCCTGCTTTCACATTAAGTACATAAAACTGGCACTTTGCATATGGATGTAATTTTATTGCTATTTTGAAGATGGTTGATGGATGTTGTAAATATCATACAAAATGTTTTGCATCATATAGACAGAAGCACGAAGTAGTGTGCGTTTGATGAGTCAAATATGCAAACTTATATTATAGTTTCATCAACTAGTTGCTGCCATGATGTACATAGATAAAATAAATGGTTGCACTCTGTATTGTAAATGTGTGCACCTTAAATGCCTCAATACCACAATGTTATATATGGCACCGAGAGTCCGAGCCCACTATGTCCAAAAGACAGAAGAAGAAGGCCCCTGCGGTCGAAGAACAACCAGAAATAGAGGTCGTCACAAATAATGAGTATATATATGAAGATACCCAATGTATTTCTGGTGTGGATCCTGAGTACAAATGGGGTGACATATACATATTGATTTCCCGCAGGGAGGTCCCCGACATGGGTCTGGAAGAAGAACCAATCTATGCAAACATACTTCTGAAACTCCAGCAGGGCAGACCCAGGAAGAGGAAAACCCAGAGGTGCAGACGTTGCAAATACCTGCTACTAGCACTCTTGTGACCCCTACGCTCTAGCTAATACCTTTCACTCAGAAAAAAGGAGAGGAAGTCCCCGACTTCAGCACTTTCTATTATGATAGGGACACCAAAAGAATAATGAGGAGGATGGAAAAGAAGGTGGAAGCGAAAGATCTATCAGGGAAGATGGTCACAGATATCGCTATCATGCTAGGGACAGACAAGGATCCTAGGTTCACGATAAGAGCCGGGGCTGCCATGATTGATGCATTCGAGGACAACATAAACAAGGTGATGGTTGAACTAGATTCAACCAAGAAGACCTCCTCTCAGCTAAAAGACACACTGAGAAAAGAAAGAGATGAAGGTAATAGACTCAAGAGGAAATATGAGCACATGCAAAGGGAACTGGAATCCTCAAAAGGTGAAGTCTAGACCCTTCAAGTGGAGATGAAAGCAAAGGGAACAACACAGGAGTCCCTAGAAAACATACAACAGGAAGCCCAAAGTCTAAAGAGTGATAAGGAACAGTTACTGGCAAAGGTGGAAGATCTAGAGGAACAGATAAAGATCATCTATGAGTCCAATGATTCATACGCCAAAGAACTGAAAGAGCAGCTTGCTTCTCTGACTGCTGATCTGGAGGCAGCTAAGGAATAGCAGGTAAATCTGCAGCCATTTAAAGAATATATCCTGGCTCAAAAAGCTCAAATGCTACAACTGCAGATGGCTCTGGAAGAAGAGAGGTGCAAAGTCCTTCAGATTGACAACAAGCTGGAAGAGATCATGGAAACTTCCTCATACTTCGTTGATCGATCTCAGGAGGTTCTTGAGGTTTTGAGTGCCAGAATGGAAAGGCCGGAAGATGATGTCGAGACTCCAGAAGGGCTACCAGCAAAATACCATCAAGCCCTCAAGAGAGATCATAACCTGGTAGAGTTCGCCATCAGTACTGCAGAAGACTTCAAGAAGGATGTAAAAAAGACGTAGGGAGCATGCTCAGAGTATTTCAGAAGGCTCCTGAATACGTACAACCGATGTCAAACAGAGGCTGAGCATAGGCTTGAAGAGTTCTCGGACCATGAGGCCTTTATGGAAATATTACAGAAAAGATATCAAGATGCAGAGGCCAGAACTCAGCAGATTGGAGCCATTGATGACCTAGTACTGAAGAACGAGGTAGGCCACACAGCCGTTAGCATGCAGTTTCTAGAAGATCAGCTTTGGTTGAGCCCAGCAAGGATCGATGCCATCAAGAACCAAGTTGAAAAGTTTGAAATCAACATTCAGTTCCTGGAGCCATGCGCATTTGAAGGCCTTGCTGCTGAAGCAACATCGTGGAAGAAGTTCCTAGAAAGTCAAGCGGGACCCTCCTCATAAAGGACCGGTCAAATTTGTAATAATTTAATAATTTTGTAAAATCTTTTTGAGAAATGAAGCATTGGGAAAGCAAAAGGTTGGGAAGCCCAAAGGTTACTTTGGGCATCCCAACCATTTTTCCTTTTTGTATAAAAGTAGGAAGCGTAGAGAACCAAAGGGGATTTTTTCCCCAGTAAGACTGGTGATGACATATTGTAAGAAGAACTACTTCATTTTGCAATAGAAATTACAGTTTTCTTGTTGAAAGAAGATCGGTGGGATTTCAAATGTTTTTCCATGGATAGTTGAAAGATGAACTACTTTGTTTTTCAGCATTGTGTCCATGAATCGCGAGATCGTTCTAACTTTATGACCTATGTCTTTGTTTATATGATTCTGATTTATTTTATGAAATAACCACCATGAGTAATGTAAGCTGATCATAAACAATTAGCTATCTGGTTGTTGAAATATCTTTCATTTGTCCATGCTTGTAAAAGTGAATGTCAGCTATCTGTAATTTCTTTTATCATGTGTGCACACTCACATTACTCATATATGAATTACAAGTTGGCTCCCAGGGGATAGATAGGTAGATAGATAGGTAGTTAGCTCATCTCATTGCTACATGTGTGACTCAGATGCTAGTGAGCCTAAGATGAGAGGTAAGAACCCGCGCATCACTTTGTGAATGCTCCTTACATCCTTCACCACCCTGCATAATTAGGTAGACACTTGCATCCCACTCTTAAGTCAAAAATACAAATTCCGGTGGACCGGGCCGCAACCGGTAAACCCTTTTGTTACTTTGACCTATGGTGGCCGGACCGTAAACCGGACGGATTCCCTATACCAAACAGTCAATGGGCTAGTTGGGAACGTTGATTAGGGAGAATCCTTTACTGTTGTCGCCTACGAATTAACAGGCCTCAACACAAGGGTTTGCTTATGTCAATGTAGTGCTAATTGCTCAGATACAGGAATTCAAGAATCTATTCATACCAAGACTTCAAGAATGTTTTTGGTTCTTCTTTTCCACATGTTGCTGCTGAAACTATTTTCTCCAAATTTTTTAAAATTTTTAGGGTCCCCCCCTTATCTTTTTAGTATTTAGAAGGCTTAAGGAATCTAATGACTTCTCCAAAAAATTTCCCATGATTGATTTTTTGAAAGAAATTGAAGGTTTTTCTGCTTACATTGGATGCACAGTTGACTAGCTCCCTGATATGCCCATCGGGAGCATTTTGAGGTATTTCTCTGAAATATCAGATGTCGTTTCGCCTGTTGTATCGGAAGCTGTTTGCCGATCTTCCAAAAGCTTAGTCCAGAGCAGTTTCGATGATTCGGGTCCCCATTTGTCTGTCATTCTCTGATATTTGATTAAGTTTGGTGAGTTGTTTTTGTCGTATCGGCTGTGTCTTTTGGAATGAGCCGAGATTTTAGTGGTTTCATCGGCCAAAGTCATGGAGGCACAGTGTCGAATCCATCTGATGCTTCACATTCTCATCACCGATACCGATGTGTGTTAGTGATTTTAACTACTGATAATGGTTATGCATTTCGACATCTTTATCCGATATCCTAGCTATGGTCTGCTGAACCCGCCTGACCTTTCGCGTCTGCTCGAAGGTTCCTCGCTGATACTCACTTAGTGTTTTTATTTCCCACCCAATTAGCCTTTCCCTCTCGTAGTCATGCTTATAAAGTCATAGAGGTCATATCTCCGGTTATTGTATTTTGTGTTTGTCGCCCATTTGTAACTGCACAGCTGTCATTGTCTGAGCGAGTCGTGTGTAGGTGGAGGTCATTTTCGTCCAGGTCATTCGCAGGTTCTTTCCAGGTAGAATCTACCTTAAACATTTTGCTCAACATTGTTTTTTATCTGTAATTTTTTTTAGGGTTAAGGTATTGGTTATCCCAAGGGTGTTTGCGGCGGTCATTTTATTTTCTAGGGTTTTCCTTATTTTCTTTGTGAAGCGTCATTTCACCAGCTAGCTCATCGTCTAATTTATTCTCACCCAGTCTCTAATTTATTTTTAAGCAGCCATGATGGACTCTTTGACAGTTGTTGGGAAAACAAGGGCAGGGTGCAGACGAGCGTTTCTCCTTTTGCACCGCTCCCTTTGTTCCTACACCATTTTAAACCATAGGCTGTGCAACCATTGTTTGAGCATCGGTAGGATTCCATGGGATGTCGGAGGATTTTTCAATGGTCAAGAAGGGGTTTTATCAGTTTGAGTTTCTAATTTTTTCACTGTCATAATCACTACCCGTAAACACAAGGGTGTTGCGGAGATATAGGGTTTACCTAAGAAGAAGTTTTTTGTAGATTTGGGTCAGATAGGCTTTACAATTTTCCTATTTTTTAAAAGTTTCTCATACAAAAGGCCCATTTGTTTGATAGAAGAAAAGCTATTCAGCATGCATATTGATGGGATGGTAACGTTCTGGTTGTTTTTGCTGTTGTTTTCAATATATAGTTGCTATGGGTAAATGGACTAAAGCCATTTTTCATGGTCAATACAGGCTAATCATCAGCACAACAATATGCCATGAAAGCAGAAAAAGAATGCCCAAGAAGCTGAGGAGGAACCATAAGTAGAGATAATAACTAGAGTTGAGGTTATTTATGAAGATACTAAAGCCATTACTGGAATTGATCTGGAGTATAAATGGGGAGAGATATACAGAATGATATCAAACCAGAGTGTTCCAGAAGTGGGGTTCGAAGATCTGCCTATCTATGTCAACATTGAGAGACCAACCATTATGAAGGTGGATACCATACCTGAACTTTTACCTTGTTCCAAGGTGATAGGATGGATTATGTGAAGGGAAGATGTAATGAGGATTATACTGGCCAATGCTGAAGGGCAGGGTTATGCTGCATATAGCCTAGCCTATGTATCCATGGCTTATAAGTTTCCAATGACACAAACCTATTTGACTGAGAGTTGGTTGAAATATCTCAACCTAGATATGGTGTACACAGTTAAAATAATGATGATCGTAGGTAAGAACTTCCGTACAAGGCCTTCAGGAGAGTATGAAACATCAAGCCTCCGCACTCCATATAGGTTAATTACCTTGATGTTAAACCGTATTTTCAGTAGGGAAAATGGAAAAAACTTTAAAATATGATGGGTACCAGTGATATGTTTTGTGGCCACCCAAGGTACAATCTTTAATTGGGAAAATACAGTATCCAACAACTTGTCATCTTGTATAAGTGCAGCATTGGGAGGAGTGTCCCAGAAGAAGACATAATTTTATATGAGATCAATATTGATTGATTGTATTTTATGTACTCAGCCATTCCCAGCATTAAAGTGCCAATGGGATAAAGATCGGTCCCCTATGTATACTGCCTATCAATTATTCTGAGCTCACAAGTATTATAGCTATTACAAGGAGATTTGTGAGAATTTCATTATGCCATTGTATACATTGATTTTCTTGGTTGAATGTAATTGTATGTCAGAGGAAGATATGAAAGTAGTGCAAGATAACAGACACTATTATTTGACAGAGGTAGGGTTGTATTTAAGGATGTTTGGAGGATCAAGGGCTCCTTCCCTTCTAACTAGATATGCTACACACTATGTGATTCAGAAATAAGTTGTAAGACAGTTGTACATTGACGGAGTGGGTAACTTCCTATTTGAGAAGAAAAAAGTTGTATATCTAGCAATTTCCTTTTTTGTAGGAAGTTATAAGTTTTCTAGGGTGAAAACCGCAGCAGAATTCATGAAGAATTAGAGTACTTTCATTTTGGTGAAATAATTTATCATAGAAATGACTCTGAGAAGAAGGTAGTTGAGTATTGTGTAGAAGTAGGGGTGCACTTTGAGTATGCTAATTTTTGGGACAAGTATGAGGAAAGTTTCTGGAGTGCTTAGAACATGACTGCTTTGAGGAGGAGATTCAAAGAAAAGATAAATACTGTTGGAGGAAAGGGAAAAGCTACTGAGCAACTTAAAAGGAAAGAAGAAGAGGCAGCAAATAAAAGGCAAGAAGAAGCTCACATGTTAGCACAGGAAGTAGAAGACTGGTTGCTAGCCGAACAAGAAGAAAAGAGGAAGACAATTGAAGAGGCTGAGACGAAAATAGAAGAAGAAAAGAAAATAAATGAAGAAGAATAAATACAGAAAATGCAGAAAGAAAGTGAGGGATTAATATTAGAAACTGCTAATACATAAAAAGAGCAAGTAGAAAAAGAAGCTGAATAGTTGAGACAAAAGACACAAGAGGAACAAGACCCTGTTGATCAAGGACAGACTCAGTCTTATGCTGAGCCATGAGAACCCGTTGTTCCATCTAGTAGTATTTAATCTAGAATTGAACTAATTCCTTTCACTCCCACAGAAGGAGAAGAAGTGCCTGATTTAAATACCATTTTCTATGACAAGGTAAAAAAGAGGATTGTTAAAAGAATAGAGAAAAAGGTGAACACGGGAGTGATGGCGACCGAGAAAGAAGTAGTCCACGGTACTGACAAAGATCCATAATTGATGGCAAGGTCTGGTGTATCCACAGCCCTAGATAATGAATATAACATGGATAGAATAATGACGAATCTAGAGAAGTCCTAGAAGAAGGTCACACAGTTGAAAGAGACCTTACAAAAGGAGAGAAATGAAATTCATATTTTGAAGAGGAAATATGAAGATCTGATAAGTGAAATTGAGGTATCCAAGGCAAAGTGCCAGAATCTACAATCAGATCAAGATGCTTTGGTGTTATCCACGAGTAATATAGAAAATGAGTCTAAGGCCATCTTAGCATATTTCGGGAGACTCCAGCAGAGACATTAGGTTTTGGAGGAAGAAAGAGATAATATGAAATTATCAATTGAAGAGTTGAATAAAGAAAAGGGAAAGTTAGAGGATAAAGTGATAGAATTGGAAATACAAAGGGCTACTGTGGAAGGGAAAGCTAAGCTGTATGAGACTCAGGTAGTAGCCTTGGAAAATTAGAAAAATTCATTGGAAGTCTCATTGAAGATAACTAAGGAGCAGAAAGAAGATATTGAACCTTTGAAGAAGCATGCTCTTACACTGAGTAATAGGATTCATCAAATGTAGCTTCAAAGGGCGGAACAGATGTTAAAGGTTCAGCAGGTAGAAATAAGGCTGGAGGAAATTATAAATAGAGCTTCCTATTTCTTAGACAGGACACAGGATATCCTAGAGGCTCTACAGGGATGAAGGACATGGTTAGAAATGAATAAGGAACCTCCTATAGATATACCCATTAAAGACCTAGAGACAATAAAGCTGGAGTATGAGCTGATCGAATTTCCGAGTAAAGCAGCAGAGGAATTAGTAAAGACAATGAGGAAGATGAAGAGTTCCTGTGTAGAAATTTGTAGGAGAGTTCTCCTAACTTACAATCGGTGTCAGAAATATACTAGAAGGAGGTTAGAAGAGCTGCTAAGCATTAAATCACCATCATATTTTTAGAGCCTTATAGTTTTGAAAATATAGCATCAGATGCAAATGTGTGGAAGAAATTTATGAATGATCAAGCTGGACCATCCTAGTTGTGCTATTTCAAACAATTGATAAATTATGTAATATGTTGTATTTATCTTTTTCTAAGTATACATGCTAGAGGACAAAATTTTGTTAAGAATTAGGGGAAGCCCAAATGGAAAAGAGGGTAGTTCAAGAGTTTTTCTTTTTGTATAAATGTAGGGGAGTTAGATGGCAGAAGAGACTTTTTTTCAGACTATCTTTGTGCAATGTTATTTTAAGAATAACTATTTCATCTTATAATAAAGAGTTTATATTTTAGGCTGGAGAAAGCACTGTGGAGTTTCAAATGCTTGCCATAGACTAGTTGAATGTGAACTAGTTCTGTTTCAGCTTGTTTCTATGAACTGTGAGATCGTTCTAACTCACGAATTATTTCCTGTTATGAATGTTTTCCTATTTATTTCTGTGAAATTTCCACATCATATCTAAGTAATGAATGTTTTAATTGACAATGAGCTATCTCTTTGGTTATTTGTCTACTTATATTCGTGTATTTTGAAATATGAACAACTATATGTAGTATTCTAGATGCATGTTATACAATACATTACTCATTATTAATTACAGTATTGCTCCCTAGGGATAGGTTAGATAGATTTAGTTAACACTAGTATAATTTGTTTTTTTGTTTATGATTTAGAAGCGAAAGAGGTAAGACGAGAGGTAAGAACCTGTGCATCACATTGTGACACTCTTCGTTATATCTATCGACTACATTTAGTTAGGAACTTTCATATCATACATAAACATAAAACTAACAAAATATACTTAAACAGTGGACTGGGACGCAACCGGTAAAGCAAGCTTTAACCGTTGCTTGACCTACGGTAGCCGGACCGTAAACCAGACGGATTCCCCATGCCAAACAATAACGATCTAATTGGGGAGAATCCCTACTGTTGTTACCTATTATTTTGAAATCCTCAACAGTTTTGGCGCTAGAAGGAGGGCCACCAGTGCATGGCTGGCTGAGGAAATTCGTTTTCTCGATAATTCCCCACCGGTGACAGTTGCGAGACTAGTATATCGCAAAGACCTACTCTTGAAGAAAAGACCATATGGTATATCTATTCCATTGATAACGAAGTGGTTGATTATTTAAGAACAATCACCAGGGAGTACACAAAGAAGATTGGAGGGTTACCAATTATTCCTGTTTTACCTAGAAGAGAGTTTCATAAAAAGGACCGTCCTCAATTGGAATATTCAGTGTTAGTGGAAGACCTTGAAGAAATGGTAGAAACATCCTTTAAAGAATTTGTCCAACCTCTGAACCAGTTGGGATCAGATTCCCCTCATTGATATCCTTTTCGAACTCCTGTCCAGTCTCCTCCTCAATCTCCACTCAGAATAATGGCCAATGTGAATGCAAATTTGCCACCTCCACCACCTACTTGGAGCGATAGATCTCCTTTGAACTTGAACCCTCCATTGCATGCTATGCCTCAGAATTTTGACAAATATTTTCCCAATTTTAAACCAAATGAAGGAATTCTTGTGGATGATCATTTGCAGAGTTCCTATCTGGATTTAGAGGGATTGCAAGCACCAGAACATGAAGATGTATTCTGCAGATTATTCTTGCATAATATGAAGGGAAAAGCAGCTTCATGGTACTTTGCTCTGTCGACAAACTCAATCAAAAATTGGAATATTTTTTAGACTGTTCAGAAACAAATACGAAATCCAGAAAACTCACGCTGCTTTAATGAAAGGATTAATTTCCCTAAAGAAAGAGAAGAAAGAAAGGATACATAATTGCACTCAAAGGTTTTCTTCCTACCTAAATAACTTTGATGCAGCTGACAAACCATCTGAGCATGGTCTAATTGAGTAGTATACCTCAGCTCTAGGGCTTTATCTAGCCATGTTTGTCAAAAGATCAGTTAGAACCACTTTAGTAGATACTTATGAAGAAGCTAAGAAGGTGGAGGCGGAAATGGAAAGTATAGACCACTATCCTGCACAGTCATAAGAAAAAACTTATGGAAACAAAAATCCTCTATTATTAACTAAGCCTAAGGATGAAAGATCAAAGGAGTTAAATGGGGTGGTGAAGATGATGCAGAAGTTGTAAAAAAGGGTAATTGATTTGGAAAGGATAAGGAGTCCCATAAACAATACAAGCCTTATTATAAAAAGAGAGATGATAAAAGTCAACCCAATCCTCCCCCACATAGTTCCTCAGCCATGAATTTGAAAAATGTAGGAATGGATAATTTCTGTACATTCCATCAGTAGCCTCATTCAGAAAAGAATTGTCTAGAATGGATACATTCCATGACCTTAGTGATGAATAAATTATTGGATTCTAAGTTAACTGAAGCTGTGGATGAAAAAGAGAAAAGTCATGAACCAACAGAGACTCACGAAGAGGACACTTTGGTTTTATGGGATTGTGTTTCTATGTTCAATGTAGAGGATGAAGATCCTACTGAGGAAGAAGAAATACCAAAGGAAAATGTTACGACAAGAAGTCAGAATTCATTAAAAGATGATAACGTGATACTGCCGAAGATTAAGAAGCTTAAGGAGAACATGATAAAAGTAAAGAATAATACTCCAATGCTTAACATACCCAAATTTGTCATTTTAAGCCAGAGTCCCAAGAAAGTTAATATGCCTGTAAAGTCTACTAAAAATAAAGCTGAGAATGTCAAGAAGAATTTTAATGAACATGAAATGGGATATGACATTGTAGAAGATATTAAAAAAGATAAAGAAAATATCTCGTTTGAAATGTGCAACCTACCACAACAAAAAGAAAAGCTCCTAAAAGCACTTGAAACACCTGTGAAGGAACCTCATAATGACAACCAAACTGATGAAGAGATTGGTGAAGCAAGTTCAGCAGGAAATTCTAAGTATTGAACTCTAGCTTTTCTACTGACTTTTGATATTTTTAATTACAATGTGCATAATTGTTTGGTGGACTCTGGAGCATCAGTAAATGTCATGCCACTTTCAGTTTGAAAACAAATAAATGGTTAGCCTAAACCAACCACAGGCCAAGTTATCCAATTGGATAGGACTGCAGTGAAAGTGATAGAAGAAATGGAAGATGTTCTGATCCATTTGTCAATAGACAAGAGAGTCTGTCAACACATAGACATTGTTGTGGCTGATATCATGGACGCATATGGTTTGGTTTTGAGCCAGGATTGGGAAACAAAATTGCAAGGATACTTTGCATCAGATTGGCCACATGTATGGTTACCTTATAAAGGTCGTCAAAACCAAATAAATGTGTTAAGGGAACCTCAAATGAAGTACAATGAAACTCAATTGGAGGGAAAAAATGAACTAGTAAATTCTGTGTTGGGAAACTATTTTCTTGAACTGGAACTAGGAAATTACGAAGCTAAAGAAGCCAATAGCATATCTGATATCCATCCTGATCTCCTTTGGGTTTCACAGGCTGATAAGATTGATTGTAATGTAGTAGACTTAGTTTCAGATGTAGTTAATAGTTCAAATTCAGTAGGAGTAGAAAGTTTTTGGATTCTTTATTTTGTCTGTTCTAAAACCTTGGAAGGATCAGGAGCTGGCTGTGTCCTGATTGATCCAGAAATTTTTATTTCTTTCATGAAGATTAGAATTCGAATTTACAAATAACACAGACGAATACGAAGCATTAGTCCAGGGACTGAAAAAAGCAATGGAATTAAAAGTAAAAAATCTAAAAGTATACGAAGATTCCAAAATCATTGTCAAACAAGTTCCAAACAAAATTCATTGTATATCACCACATTTGAAGGCTTACCAAAATGAGGTTTGGGATTTATTAACAAATTTTTATGCATTCAATATCTTTTCAATTCCTAGAGTAAAAAATGTTGCAGCTGACTTGTTAGCTACTTCAGCCGCTAGACTAGTACCTACAAATAACAGATGCTCGATTGAATAGCTTTTCAGGCCTTCTGTTCTAGACAATATTACCAATTTAAGGGTGTTTGATGATGATCAACAAATATTGGAGTGTTTAACGAATAATGATACATTTAAAGGAGCCGTAATAGATGACGGGGATCATCAAGCGGACCTCTAGAATGGAGAATTCATTCTTAAAGGGGTCATAACTATGGAACAGATGTTCGATCTAGACAACAAGTTCAGAAAACCAGCAAATGTCAAGACACATAGCTCGTATTTACAGTTCGAGTTGATAAATCTAGGGATAGAGGATGAACCCAAATATGTGAATTTGGGAAAGTGTTGAGTCACTTGGGGAGAGGAGTAAATTCATCAGTTTATTTAGACAATACAAAAGATGTGTTTGCTTGGACCTACGAGGACCTCAAAACTTATGACACCAAAATCATACAACATGTTATTCCAATCAAAGTTGGAGTCAAACCTTGTCAGCAGCCTCTAAGAAAGATGCATCCCAAATTAGAGCCCCTAATTCAAAGCGAGGTGAAAAAGCTTCTGGATGCTAAAATCATATTTAAATTCAAACATTTAGAATGGGTCTCAAACTTGGTATTAGTACGAAAAAAGTATGGAGATATCAGACTTTGCGTTGATTTCATGAATCTAAACGATGCGTCAGATAAGGATAATTACCCTGTCCCACCTATGGAACATATACTACAAATGGTCTCGGGTTCTGAACTATTTTCTCTATTATATGGATTCTTAGGTTATAACCAAGTGCTCGTAGCAGAAGAAGATAGGATCAATACCACTTTCAGAACCAAGTGGGGGACTTTTGCGTATAGGAGAATGCCCTTTGGACTCATTAATGCTGGAGCAACTTTCCAAAGGGCTATGGATATAGATTTTTGTGGTCTGATTGGCCATATTGTTGTGGTCTATTTAGATGATGTTACAATATTTTTGAAGAAAAGAGAGAAACATGCATTTCATCTGAAGCAAATTTTTGAACGTTGTCGAAAATATGACATTTTTTTAAATCCTAAGAAATGTGTGTTCGTTGTCACTGAAGGAAATATTTGGGTCATGTTATTTCTAAAAAGGGGATCTCAATAGACCCAGAAAGAATTAAAGCCATAAAACAGATCCATTTTCCCCATAATAAAAAAGGTATTCAATCTTTTATGGGAACAATCAATTTCGTGCGAATGTTTGTACCAGACTTTGCTCAAATCGTCAAACCTTTGTAACAAATGGTCAAGCAAAGTGTGCAATTCAAATGGACTGATTCAGAGAATGATGCATTTAACAAGATTAAGACATCCATAGCTCATGCACCATCACTCAAAATTCCCGATTTCAAAAATGATTTTATCTTGTACACATTTGCTTCTGATGCTTCATTAGCAGTGGTGCTTACACTGAAACAAGAAGGGGGAGATGAGTACCCCATATCATTTATGAGCATTGGTCTTCAAGGGGATGAATTGAACTATCCTGCGATTGATAAACAAGCTTATGCATTTTTTAAATTGGTGAAGCAATCCAAACCATATATACTTAAGAACCACACCAAAGTAATAGTCCTGCACCCAACAATACAATCTCTTTTTGTACAAAAGGAATTGGGAGAAAGAAGAGGTAACTGGGTGAATTCCTTGCGAGAGTATGATCTAGAATTTAAACCAACAACCATAATTAAAGGACAAGGACTCTGTAAATTGACGGCTGAAAGTCAAAACAATGAAGATAACAGTTGGGATAATGAAGCTGAATTACACATGGTGGATGTATGTCTTCTATTCACAGCTCCAGAATCCTGGTATAGAGATTTAATTCATTATCTTCAAGAAGGATATTTTCCGAAACATTGGAATCCCAAGAAAAGAAGAGCATTATGTCTGAAATCAGCCTCATATCAGATTATTGATGGAGTGCTGTTTAGAAAGAACTAGGTTGGAGTTTTTCTTAGATGCTTGGAACGTGAAGATGCAAATAAGGTTGTAATAGAATTACATAATGGACTTGCTGGAGGTCATTTTTTAGGAGACACAACAACACAAAAGATTCTAAGAGATGGATATTACTAGACGACATTGTTTAAAGATGCTCATGCTCATGTTAGAAAGTGTGATACTTTCCAAAGGAGTAGTGGGAGACAAGCCAAGGCAACAGGATCGTTGAAACCAGTTATTATCTCAGAACCGTTCGAGAAATGGGAGATTGACATTATTTGCTAATGAAAAGGGAATTAAGCTACACTATTCTGCAAACTGCTATCCGCAAGGAAATGGTTTGGCAGCAGGGATGATTTTAAGGAACCATACTTATTTAAAAGTGTATAAATGTTGGTGAATATTACCAATTCTTAAAACACCAACTATAAAATCATTGGCGATATTTTTCAAAAAATATTTTAATGTACAAGGATTTTATATTGTTTATATAATAATTTGGCGATTTTTAGGGTGAAAAAAATATATCCCATCAAAATTGGGCGAAACAAGGCTTCAAAAAATGAAAAATGGCAAATGTTTTTTGGGAGAAAAACATGGAAAAATAGCTCACTAGGCTAAAATTCGCCCCTAAAATTATCCCTGTTTGGTAGAATCCACCAATAAAAACCTGATTAGAATTTTAAAGAAAACGGTTATAGAAAATCGAAGGAGCTAGCATCTAGCTTTGCCTAATGCACTCTGGGCTGATAGAGTCACACCCAAGAACTCCTTAGGTGTGTCACCCTACACTCTTGTCTATGGGAAAGAAGCTATCCTACCTCCTAATATTTTATTGCCATCCTCTAAACTAGCCCAAGACTCTAGGGGCACTGATAATGAAATCCTGTAAATCTGAATTCACAATTTGCTAAAGTTAGGGGAGTCTAGGTCCAAAGCTAGAGAAATATTTAAACACCAACAAGAGATGGTGAAGAGGTGGATTGACAAGAACAAAGCCAGGAAAAAGGAATTCGAAGTAGGTGATTTGGTTCTTAAGTGGGATCACCCACATGATTAGAAGGGAAGGTACACTAAATTTAAGCAACTATGGATATGCCCTTTTCTGATTGCATAGAAAATAGGCCCCTCAACTTAGAAATTGTGAGACTTACAGGGGTGGGAGGAGAACTTACCAGTAGATGGTTTAGTTCTCAAGCCTTATTTTTCTTAATGGTTTTGATTTTTGTTATTTTGTACGTAAATAAATGGTTTGATTTGTTTTTGTTTTCTTTGCCCATATTAGTTTTAGTTTATTTACTTTTACTTGCTCAAGTTTTGATTGCTTGTAAATATTGGTTTGCCTTAGGTTTCAATAAATCAACATAACTCTTGGTTTTGGAGTTCATTAGAGTTTTGGGTAAACTAAAAAAATATTTTGATCAAAGACTACTTACAATTTACACATACATAATGTTCAAAGATTCTTTAAGATTAGTGGATTGTATGACCAGATTATGAACATATTGAAGTCATGTTTAATCCCTGTAAAATAACTAAGGATAGAGAAGTCTAGAATACTATTTTGAGGCTCCATTCATTTCACACTAAAGACTGTCCTGGGGGGGTTAACAACAAAAGACCCATGAAAAGGAAGCAACATAAACAATTGTATTATATTTAAATGATCCCATGCCACAAACGAAAGCCAAAGGCTAACAAGAGTCAAAATATCCCAAGAAGCAAATATATATCAAAACACATACTGAACAAAATCAGTTTGAATAAGATTGCTAAAAATTTCTTCTCCATCCGTGGGCTGAAATCAAAATATCTCTCACAAAAAAGGACACTATGGATAGAGGGGCTTGAACTAAAATTCAGAAAGAAAGCAATCAGGGAAGACTCAAAATGACAAAAGTCCAGAAGCATCAAAATAATGCAAATTGGCATGGGAATGAGGAACAAATGGATATATCTATTTACCATCTGTTACAATCCTATGGTGTCTAATTTGAAAGCTATCCAAAGGCAGAGGAAAAATAAACTTCATATCTTAGGCCTTAGAAGAGTTATCGAGACTATAAAATCCTAGTTCCCCTTTCTTCAATTTGGACCACCATCAATGTTTAAAGTTCATAAATCTTGTATTCTAGAGATCCAGATATCTCAAAGGAATCTAATAAAGTAATCTAACAGGATACCATAAAAGTAGTTGTTGTCTCAAAGGATAAGCTATTTAGAGATCTGTGTTTGCCAGGTAGTCGCCAATTGTTGCAGCTGCGACTATTTTCCCCAAAAAATTAAAATTTTTTAAGGTCCCCCCTTATCATTTTAGTATTTAGAAGGCTTAAGTAATGTAATGACTTCGCCAAAATTTTTCCATGATTTTATTTTTTGAAAGAAATTTAAGGTTTGTCTTCTTACATCGGATGCATAATTGACTATGTTTCTGATGCATTGAATGCACAGTTGACTAGCTCCCCGATATGCCCATCGGGAGCATTCTGAGGTCTTTATCCGATACATCAGATGTCGTTTCACCTATTGTGTCTGAAGTTATTTGCCAATATTCCAGAAGCTTAGTCTGGAGTAGTTCTGATGATCTGGGTCCCCATTCATCTGTCATTCTTCGATATCTGTTTAAGTTTGGTGAGTCATTTTATCCACATCGACTGTGTCTTTTGGAATGAGCTGAGGGTCTAGTGGTTTCGCTGCCTAAAGTCATGGAGGCGCAATGCCGAATCCATCTGATGCTTCACATTGTCATCACCGATAATGAGGTGTTTTAGTGATTTTGATTGCCGATAATGGTTATGCATTTCAGCGTCTTTTATCTGATATCCCGACTATGGTCTGCTGAGCCCGCTTGATGTTTTGCATCCGCTCAAAGGTTCCCTGCCAATACTCACTGTTATTGTATTCTGTGTTTGTCTCCCATTTGTAACTGCACAGCTGTCATTGTCTGAGCGAGTCATGTGTAGGTGGAGGTCATTTTCGTCCAGGTCATTCACAGGTTCTTTCCAGGTAGGATCTACCTTAAACCTTTTGCAAAGCATTGTTTTTTATCCATAATTTTGGGTTAAGGTATTGGTTATCCCACGGGGTTTTGTGGTGGTCATTTTATTTTCTAGGGTTTTCCTTATTTTCTTTGTGAAGCATCATTTCACCGACTAGCCCATCATCTCATTTATTCTTGCCCAATATTTGATTTATTATTAAGCAGCCATGATGGACTCTTTGAAAGTTCTTGGGAAAACAAGGGCAAGGTCAAGATGAGTGTTTAGTTTTATGCACCTCTCCCTTTGTTCTTGCACCATTTTAAACCTTAGGCCACACAACCATTGTTTAAGCAGCGCTAGGATTCTATTGGATGTCGGAGGATTTTTCAATGGTAAAGAAGGGGTTTTGGGGTTTTAGCAGTCTGAGTTTATGATTTTTTCACTATCATAGTAACTAACCGTAAACACAAGGGCGTTGTGAAGATATAGGGTTTAGCCAAGCAGAAGTTTTTTGCAAATTTGGGTCATATAGGTTTTTCAAGTTTCCTATTTTTTTAAAAGTTTCTCATACGAAAGGCCCATTTGTTTGATAGAAGAAAAGCTATTCAGCATGCATATTGATGGGATGGTAATGTTTTGGTTATTTTTTTTGTTGTTTTCAATATATAGTTGCTATGGGTAAATGGACTAAATCTATTTTTCATGATCAATATGCCATGAAAGTAGAAAAAGAAGGCCCAAGTAGCCGAGGAGGAACCAGAAGTAGAGATAATAACCGGATCTGATGTTATTTATGAATATACTAAATCCATTACTAGAATTGATCTGGGCTATAAATGGGGAGAGATATACAAAGTGATCTCAAACCAGAGTGTTCCAGAAGAGGGGTTTGAAGATCTGCCTATCTATGCCAACATTGAGAGATCAACCATTATGAAGGTGGGTACCAGACCTGAAATTTTCCCCTGTTCTGAGGTGATAGGATGGATTCTTCCAAGGGAAGATGTAACGAGGATTATACTAGCCAACACTGAAGGGCAGGGTTGTGCTGCATATATCCTAGCCTATGTATCCATGGCTTATAAGTTGCCAATGCCACAAACCTATTTGACTGAGAGTTGGTTGAAAGATATTAATCTAGATATGGTGGAAACAATTAAAAGAATGATGATTGTAGGTAAGAAATTTCGTATAAGGCGTTCAGAAGAGTACGAAACATCAAGCCTCCATACTCCATACAGGTTAATTGCCATGATGTTAAACCAAATTTTTGGGAGGGAAAATGGAAAAAACTTTAAAATAGGATGGGTACCAGTGATATTTTTTGTGGCCACCCAAGGTACAATCTTGAATTGGGAAAATATAGTATCCAACAGCTTGTCATCTTGTATAAGTGCAGCATTGGGAGGAGTGTCCCAGAAGAAGACAAAATTTTATATGAGTTCAATATTGATTGATTGCATTTTATGTACTCAGCCATTCCTAGTATTAAAGTGCCAATGGGATAAATACTGGTCCCCTGTGTATGCTTCCTATCAGTTATTATGGGCTCACAAGTATTATAGCTATTATAAGAAGATTTGTGAGAATTTCATTATGCTATTGTATACATTGATTTTCTTGGTTGAATGTAATTATATGTAAGAGGAAGCTATGAAAGTAGTGCAAGATAACGAGCACTATTATTTGATAGAGGAAGGGTGGTATTTAAGGATGTTTGGAGGATCAAGGGCTCCTTCCGTTCTACCTAGATATGCTACAAACTATGTGATTCATAAAGAAGTTGTAAGACAGTTGTACATTGACGTAGTGGGTAACTTCCTAGTTGAGCAGTAAAAAGTTGTATATCCGTCAGTCCCCTTTTTGTATAAAGTTATAATTTTTCCAGGGTGAAAACCACAGTAGAATTCGTGAAGGAATTAGAGTACTTTCATTTTGGTGAAATAATTTATCATAGAAATGAATCCGAGAAGAAGGTAGCTGAGTATTGTGCAGAAGTAGGGGTGCACTTTGAGTATGCTAATTTTTGGGACAAGGATGAGGAAATTTTACGTAGTGCTAAGAACATGACTGCTTTGAGGAGGAGATTCAAACAAAAGATAACTACTGTTGATGAAAAGGGAAAAGCTGCTGAGAAACTTAAGAGGAAAGAAGAAGAGGCAACAAATAAAAGGGAGGAAGAAGCTCACATGTTAGCATAGGAAGCAGAAGACTGGTTACGAGCCGAGGAAGAAGAAAAGAGGAAGACAAATGAAGAGGCTGAGAAGAAAATAGAAGAAGAAAAGAAAATAAATGAAGAAGAAGAAATAAAGAAAAGGCAGAAAGAAAGTGAGGGATTAAGATTAGAAATTGTTGATACAGAAAAAGAGCAAGCAAAATAAGCAGCTGAAGAATTGAGACAAAAGACATAAGAGGAACAAGGCCCTGCCGATCAAGGACATACTCAATCTTATGCTGAGCCATTAGAACCCGTTGTTCCATCTAGTAGTATAGCAAGAGAGAATCCTTTGCTAGTATCTAGAATTGAACTAATTCCTTTCACTCCCATAGAAGGAGAAGAAGTGCTTGATTTAAATACCATTTTCTATGACAAGGTAAAAAAGAGGATTGTTAAAAGAATAGAGAAAAAGGTGAACATGGGAGGTAAGATGGGAGTCATGGTGACCGAGAAATAAGTAGTCCATGGTACTGACAAATATATGTGATTAATGGCAAGGGCTGGTGTAGCCAAAGCCCTAGATACTGAAGATAATGTGGATAGAATCATGACAGATCTAGAGTAGTCCCAAAAGAAGGTCACACAGTTGAAAGAGACCTTTAAAAAGGAGAGAAATGAAAGTTAGAGTTTGAAGAGGAAATATGAATATTTGATCAGTGAAATTGAGGTATCCAAGGCCGAGTGCCATACTCTACAATCAGATAAAGATGATTTGGTGTTATTGACAAGCAATATAGAAAAGGAGTCTAAGGCCATCTTAGCATATTTTGTGAGACTCCAGTAGAGACATCAGGTTTTGGATGCAGAAAGAGATAATCTGAAATCATAAATTGAAGAGTTGAATAAAGAAAATGGAAAGTTAGAGGATAAAGTGACAGAATTGGAAATACAAAGGACTACTGTGGAAGGGAAAGCTAAGCTGTATGAGACTCAGGTAGTAGCCTTGGAAAATCATAAAAATTCACTGGAAGTCTTAATGAAGACAGCTAGAGAGCAGAAAGCAGATATTGAACCTTTGAAGAAGCATGCTCTTACACTGAGGAATAAGATTCATCAAATGCAGCTTCAGATGGTGGAAGAGATGTTAAAGGTTCAACAGGTAGAAACAAGGATGGAGAAAATTATAAATATAGCTTCCTATTTCGTAGACAGGACATAGGATATTTTGGAGGCTCTACAGGGATGAAGGACATGGTTAGAAACAAATAAGGAACCTCCTACAGATATACCCATTAAAGACCTAGAGACGATAAAGCTGGAGTATGAGCTAATCGAATTTGTGAGTAAAGAAACCGAGGAATTAGTAAAGACAGTGAGGAAGACGAAGAGTGCATGTGCAGAATTTTGGAGGAGAGTTCTCCTAACATACAATCGGTGTTAAACCTATGCTAGAAGGAGGTTAGAAGAGCTGCTAAGCATGAAATCACCATCATATTTTAGAGCCTTCTGGTTTTGAAAATATAGAATCAGATGCAAATGTGTGGAACAAATTTATGAATGATCAAGCTGGGCCATCCTAGTTGTGCTATTTCAAATGATTGATAAATTATGTAATATGTTGTATTTATCTTTTTCTAATTATATACACTAGAGGAAATTTTTTTGTTAACGAAAGGTTAGGGGAAGCCCAAAGGGAAAAGAGGGTAGTTCAAGAGTTTTGATTTTTGTATAAATGTAGGGGAGTTAGATGGAAGAAGACCTTTTTTCAGACTATATTTGTGCAATGTTATTGTAAGAAGAACTATTTCATCTTATAATAAAGAGTTTATATTTTTGGCTGGAAAAAGCATTGTGGAGTTTCAAATGCTTTCCATAGACTGGTTGAATGTGAACTACTTCTATTTCAGCTTGTTTGTATGAACTGTGAGATCATTCTAACTCATGAATTATTTCCTATTATGAATGCTTTCCTATTTAATTCTGTGAAATTTCCACATCATATCTGAGTAATGAATGTTTTATTTGACAATGAGATATTTCTTTGGTTATCTGTCTACTTATATTCGGTTATTTTGAAATATGAACAACTATATGTAGTATTCTAAATGCATGTCACTATAGTACATTTCTCATTATTAATTATAGTATTGCTCACTAGGGATAAGCTAGATAGATTTAGTTAGCACTAGTATAATTTGTTTTTCTGTTTATGATTTAGAAGCGAAAGAGGTAAGACGAGAGGTAAGAACCTATGCATCACATTGTGACACTCTTCGTTATCTCTGTTGACTGCACTTATTTAGGCACTTGCATATCATACATAAACATAAAACTAAAAAAAAGCACTTAAACGGTGGACCAGGCTGCAACCGGTAAAGAAAGCTTTAATCGTTGCTTGACCTACGGAAGCTAGACTGTAAAACGGATGGATTACCCATACCAAACAATAACGAGCTAATTGGGAACGCTTATTAAGGAGAATCACTACTGTTGTTACCTGCGATTTTCCAGGCCTCAACACCACATAAACTTATCTCGGCTACTGCTCCAAAATTACAACATCCATGACTTCGGTTGAACACTGCTGGTCACCATCAAGGGACTGTAAAGATGAAATAAAAACAACAGTAAACGAGAACACTTCTCTACTGTTTCAAAACAGTCACAAGTAAACTTTGCTACCAATAAACTATTGTTGTTACAACCCTCTAAATTCTCCACAAAACCACCGAAATCAGAGCTCTCTGTATACTCCATGAGCTGCCTTTAAAAACAGTCACAGCTGCGTTCTCTTTTCACTTCAAAAAATAAATTATACATTGTTGTAAAATCTTAGGTCTGAGGTAGATTTAGTCAAGCTCCATGAATTTCCTTAGTGAGCCCACAAAATTCCTTAGAGCTTATCCAAATTTCTTAATTCAAAAATAAAAACATTGGCTTATTTATGCTCGTTTCCCATGAGGATTTGGATCCGACCTATCAAAGATAAATTAATTTATTTTAGTGGAGCCGAATTCTTCATATTTATTTTTAATTCTTTATTCATCAAATAATATTTTATTTCCAAGAATTACTTATTAAGTGTAGAAGCCTATTTGTCTCATTTATGTCTATTTTATCATTTAATAAATTTAAATGATATTGCTCAGGCATTAAGTGATCCCCGTCTCTATCTTCGTGCATTAGCACATGGGAAGCACGTAGCTAGGGTGTGGGAATTCCCATAGCATGCCTGCAACCAACAAGTTTTCCATCATACCATCCAATATTCATTTTCCATTTTCATGGCTGCACAACCTTAATAATGATTCACAGAATCATTGTAACACCCCGTTTTTGACCCCGTTTGCATTTAAATAAATGATGTAAATAATCATGGTGTGGAGCTCCGGGAAAATCCCCACCATTGATTTAGTATTTATGTTTTGGTAATTAAGGTTGGGATGATGGTATTTTTTTTATGCTAGCTGAACATTAACAGTTGAACATCATGTTAAATTTGTAATTTTTAATTAAAAACCTACATCCAACTATGTAAACGCAACTAAATGAGATGGGGGCATGATTTTTCCTAAGGATAAGGAAGTGGGGGATTGGAAGAGTGGGGAGACATTCGAAATGGGAAGAACACCATTTTCGGAAAAATGTTTTTTAAATTTTCTTGAAGAAAATGTCCACTTTTCCCTCATGCGGCAGTGTTTCACCTTCCCTCAAAATTTGGATTGGAAAACGTTTTTGGAAACCCAATTATGCATTCACGCAGCAGCAAGAAAGAAAAAATGATTCTGAGTCTGGACCCTTGGGGGGATTTCTCCTATTCTGTGTTTTTGGTTTTTGTTTTCAATTACGATTTTTCCCTGCTCGACAATTTGTTTCCTTTCACGATTTTTCCTGTCTGCTAGTTTTTCCCAGAATACGATTGCCCAAAATTGATTTGGTGGTCTTTGAATTGAATGACCTGTAATACCCCTGTTTTGACCCAATTTTCATTTAAAGATACATGATGTATATTTTGCAATTAATCGTGGTGTGGAGCTAAAGGCAAAAGACCCACCATCGATTTGGTTGTGTATGTTTCGGCAATTGGGATTGTTGCCGATGGTATATCGTGCTGTCCGGCAAATTAGAGTTTGGCATCATGTAAATATGCACATCAATTAAAATAACCTATAGCCAACTACGACGGTGCAACGTTAAATGAAAAGGGCATGATTTCCTAAGGTTAAGGGGGGGATTGTCTAACCCGTGGGAGCCTTTGGGGAAAATCAATGTGTCACCACCATATTTGATTTTCTCACCTTCCTTGTCTCATCCAAACACCTCTTTAGTGTTCTGTTGATTGGCTGGGGCAGTTATTGCTAGAAGTGGTGGGTGGCAGTACTGTTAATCTTTGACACTACACCAGCCATTTTTCCACCTTCACGTGGGTAAGAGAACCACAACTACACCACTCTCTTAGCCATTGGGTTCACTCTCACGTAGGTACATGTAGGGGGTTTAGATGGTCTTCCTCACGCAGAGATGAGTTAAGAAAGGGGGTGTTTTCTTGTTTCGGGGTTCATTCTCCCTTCTCGGAGGATTTCCCGCCTGTGATTATGTTCTTCCTTCGGCTAGTGCAGAGTAGGGAGTTCCTGTTGTAGTATCGGACTGTGTATTTTCCCATCCATAATCATGAACCGTGACTGTAATTTCCCCTTGTGAGACATTTCTATCCAGTTCATGCAGAGAGTCTGTGCTTACCCTCTCCATTGCCGGTTATATAAATGTGTCATGGCTCCATTGTCGAGGAGGACTGTTGTTTCCCCACATTTGACGGCTGAGTTGCTAGTGCGATTTGGGTTACTGTAGGTTGTTGTGGAGTTGTTTTGGCCACGATAGGGTCAAGAATGACTCAGGGATTGTTTTCCCCTCTCGATGTTGGGATTTTGTATTTCTTCCCATTGGTGGACTGTGTAATGTTGCCATCGTTTCGTTGTTGAGCCGGGGCTGTGGTTTTTCCCTAATTTGGCGGTTTACTGTGGTTTTCCCTCCATTGTTCATGTCTTGTTGTGGTTTTCCCCACGTGGTGTGTTGTTGTGAACACAATCATCTTTTGGGTTGTAGTTGAGTTGTTTTGGCCATGCTAGGGCCAAGAACAACTTTGAAACATCTTGTTTGACCTGAGCTGTGTTCCCTTATCATTTGGGTTGTCGCCTTGTCATCTTTGTTTTCTTCATAGAGCCGTGAACCGATTGTTTTATTGTGGTATGTAGTGGTTGGTCTTCGGACTATTTAGAACAAGATTAGAGGCTGGGTATGCTTGAGAAAACTGGTGTTGGGAGCCACCTAGACAGAGTAAGGTTGCTGGCTTTCTTCTCCACAACCCTTGAAGAGTATTGGAAAGGGAAGTCAGGGCCTGAGGGACTGCGAAGCAGAGAAAGGACTGATTCTTGGTGTTGGGTGTGTGGATGTCTTAGAATTCATGTTAGCTCTAGTGTAGGCATCCTTAGCTCTCCATTGAGACCAACAGCTTAGCATTTAGCCTTTCCTAGCTCCTTGACGGCTTGATAAACCCTACTGTGTGGGTTTGGCAGATTTGTGTACCTTGGCTATGTGTAATCCTTCTTTGACTCTTATTCCTTGAAGAATAATGCCCAGCTCAGGGGTGGTAATGTTGCTAAGAGAGTGATGAGCATGCTGGCCTATGGTTGGGTGTAATGTTGTAGCGATGTAGCTGGTTGCAGGACGACTTCTTTATGAGATAAGTATCCTTGTCTATTTTACTTCTGCAGTTATGTTTACTGTTAATTAATTATGATGAACATGTATATGAATGTATGTATTATTATGTATCTATGCATGTTTTATGTTCAAGCATTTCAATTTTATATGTATGTACATGTTCATGGGGCTAGTTTTCCGAGTGTTTGGTCTTTAGTAGTGTCCTCTTCATCGGTAACAGGGTTGGGGACGTTACAGTATGGTATCAGAGCTCTGGTTGCAGCATGGGCCTGAATGGGCCGTGAAGATGTAGTGAAAAAGCTTATGTTGCAACATTTAATCCTCAGAGGGCCATGAGAAATAGTTAATAGAGGAAGGTTTCCTACTGCCCAGAAGAAACAAGGAAAAATGGGTAAAGACAAGAAAATTCACAAAATTTTCTAAGTGCCAGAATGTCGGCTCATCGAAAAAATTAGTGACAATTTATTTTGATGCAGTAGAGCACTTAGTGGGAAGGCCACCCGATGGATGGTAATCAAAAGGAAATTGGGGAAAGGTTGCATTCGTTGGCCGTCGGCTCATCGAAGAACTTAGTGCGAAGTTCCTCCGACACGGCGAAAATGTTAGTTTGAAGCCCACCCAACGGTGAAAGGTTTTGCGAAATTTTGTTTAAGTGTTAAAATCGTTAGCCATCGAAACATGTTAGTGGTATTCATTGCTGATGAATAGCAGAAGGAATTAGTGGTTCAAGCGCTGCCATTGCGGAGGCCTAGTGCACTAATCCTCTGACGGATACAGGTTCCGCTTATCGATGCCGCGATGATTGTGTTTCAGTCTCCGATGGGAAGGGATCAATGGATTGTAAACCTGTCGTTGTAGATAGCTAGAGGAATATCCTTTCGATGGATAGAGCCTTCAACCACCGACACAGTGAAGAAAGTTCAAAAATTTCTCTAAGTAACGAAATCATTGTCCATCGAAAGATGTTAGTGGTTCGTATGCCCGCTGTTGCAGAAGCCTAAAGCACTAGTCTTCTGACGAGGAAACATTTCAACTGTCGATGCCGATTTCCTTCAGCTCATTGGTCGAAAATAATTAGAGGATTGGGCCACCGATTAGAGAAGGATTGAAGTTGATAACCTGCAATTGCGGCTGCTGATTGAACTACTCCGTCGATGCACTAGTCCCTCCAATCGTCGATGCCAAGGTGTTTAGTGAATAGTAGTTCCAAGTTCATAACTACGGCAGTGAAAAACAGTTGCTTGATCGCCGATGAATAGAAGATAGTTGAGCCAATGAAGCGGGGGAAAGGAAGACTAAAGAGAAAAACTTGGAAATTTTTTCTAAGTCGTAGAATCATCGGCCATCGGCGATGGTAGTTGATCACATCGCCGATGCTTAGATGATTTAGTTGCCGATGAGTTATGTTGGATAAGGTAGGTTGATCGAACATCCACCATTGCAGCTGATTAGTAGACTATTCCGCCGATGGACATTGTTCTGACCGTCGATAGATGTCTGCAAAAACCATAGTAAGATCACGTTCCACCATTGCAGCTACTCAAGGGACTGCGCACCCAATGAACAGACGATTTTCTCGCCGATAAAGATCAGAAGATTAGATAACTACCGACTCGAAACGGTGAAAAACATTAGCTATTTGACCACCGAGGGATAGCCTTTGGCATCGCCAATAAAGTCCAGAAGCATAGATGAACAGACCGCCAATACCGCGGAAAGGGTTAGTTGTATGGCCGCCGATGATCAGTGGAGCAAATTAGTCATTCTGACCACCAAAACGTTGGAATGTTAGTTGGGATGAGACCCGATTCTATTCAAGAAATTTTGGGTTTTTCAAAGTGGAATTTGTCTCAGCAAATTCCAACCATTTTTCAGTGGATTTTCAACATACTTCTAGTGGATTATAGGGCTGAAAAGGAAGAGAATTCCAGGTGGCTGAAGTTTGCATTCTAGACGAAAATTCAGTGGTGTGTTTTGCCATCATTTTTGAAATGGTGTGTTTTTCACACCCAAGGTCAGAATGAAGCATGTGGATAGGTGTTGGAAAGATTATCTAGTAGGGAACAAGGGAGAGTCACCAGAATTTGAGTCTGGAGCAGCAAAGTGCTAGTAATTGCTTGAAAGAGAAATGTGCTGCTGTCAACATGGGCAAATCTGGGAATTGCATGCCTAGAGGTAGCAAGACCATGAAGTCAAACTAGCTGCTATGTGGAAGAGGAGTTCCATGCAAGGATGAGGGACTTGAGAAGGGAATTTTCCTTAAACCCTGTCTTTCTAATTACGATTACAAGTTTTATACATGAAATGTATGAGGATATGCCTTGCATGCATAGGATATTACATGTTGGTAAGAATAGTGAGAATTATACATTTATAATGTACCACTAATGGTAAATGTTTCATTGGTGTTGGAATTAGTGGAAAAACCAACGACAACATGGACATGGCTGAATATGTTGTTGATGCTGACAAATGTGACTAGCAACCCTATGGAGAAAGGAATAAGGAAACAAGTCCAGAATCAAAAGTTGGTGAACAAATTCTACAATCTCCTCCAAAGGACCAACCAAAATGGTAATGTCAAGGGTGTAAGTAGGACCCATGAAGGTAAGAGTTTAATTATGACAATTGTGTGAAGTGGTAAAAGCAATAAGTCTCATACCATGTGGGTATTTGAATTTTATACTGTATTCATGCAGAAATGTGTCATGCCTGTATTATGTTGTTATGTGCTCAGTAGCACAAGGAAAGTAAGCATTGATGATTTTGATTATAGTCATGCATCCTATATGAAGTAGTCATGGTTAGGCCATGCATAGTATGTGTGAATGCATAGTACTCCTGAATCAATGCAGGGTAGCATTGAGTGGATATGCATTAAAAGATTTTGTAAATTTGGTAGTTATGCATTGAATGGATGCATATGAAGGATGTGAGTAACTGATTACATAAGTATGGGTGCAATTGTTGTGATGCATTGCATGAATGGATTGATCTGGTGCATGTGATATTAGGAATAACTAATGGTTGAAATGATGAATTGATGACAATTCTGGAACCATTTCAAGAGCTGTTATGAATGCAAGATAATAAGTGCATAAAGTGGATAGTCATGATCAATTGGCTACCGAAAATGCTCTATGGACGGGCTAGGTGGTACAATGATACGCTTGTGAAGTAAGGAGTATCTAAACAATTCATTTAAATTGCATAAATGATGTGACTATACCTTGCAAAATTTAGTATGATAATGATTGCGTGAAGTAAAGAAGTTTTGGTGATGTTGATGTGATTAACAGCTGGAAGTATTTGAATTTTATAAATTCTAAAAATGCTTCAGTGATTGTTGCAGCAATGAAAAAGTTATATGCATCAAGACTTACCAAGTGTTTGGCTGATTGAAGTTCAGGTTTCAGGTAGATTTTTTGGGGCATGGAAAAGTGGGTAAGACCATGACAGAGATCGGAATCTACCATGTGAAAGAGACAAACTTCATGAGAAGAGTCTCATGGCTGTGAAAATAGTCTGTATGTAGAATGAGTTGTCAATTTGAATTTGTAAATTTCAGATTTGAGAAATTGTTGACAACTAGTAATCACTATTGAATTGCATAGAATTGTGTCAGGAGGATGCATTGTAAGTGGGTGTCCATGTTATGCTAGTAAGAATAAAATCATAATGGACATGATGGTGCTTCTTAGAAGAGACCCACAATTGAGGATCACCTCATTTCCAAGAAAATCAATTTCTGTAGTAAATAGAGTTGCAATTCCTATTGAATCTAATTACTAATGTCATTTGCTTGGTTATGGACAATGAATTTGGATTGTATTATCAGATAATGATTGACTGTTTGGCTATTTGATGAATGTGCTAGGGGTACACACTGCAGGAAGATCATGTGTGATGGACTGCAGGAGCCAAACTTCATGGGAAGGTTTTCTCTTATCTTGGAATGGGTTTTGAGGGAAACTTCATTGGACATTTTGGAAATGTCTCATCTACACTACATGTTTGGTAAGCAACATGAGTGAGATGGTATAGATTATGTTAGTAATACATGTGTGAATATGAAATGTAAAAAGGAGTTGGGATGGAAAACTGAGGGACTATCAACTCAGAGAAGGGATCCCTCCTTACTGAAGGAATACTGCCTCGAAAAATGGATAAGTGTTCTGTGACCCTAGCCAAGAATATGCATGTCAATTGTTAAATTCAATATATGGAGCATGTCTTGATTTTATTTCCATTATGGCAGATTGCTTGAGTATGAATAGGGCCTACATGGCACACACTGGAAAAGGGTGCACACTTTTTTGATGTCATATCATGGAAGGGTTTTTCAATATTGATTACACCCTAGGGAGTGGACGCACTCCTAGTGTCTCAATACTTGATAGTGAATGGTGTGAAATGTGGTCACAATTTTAAAGCAATAATGCTAACGAATATGATTATATTGCTTGTGTTGTCAGGCTAAACATATGTAGCCTGGTATTGTACACTAAATGGACAATGGATTGAGCTCATCCTACCTTCTACTAAAAATCATAGAGAAGGAAACATTCCTGAGGGACTATCAACTCAGAGAAGGGAGTGGTCTCTCTAAAAAGAACAAAAAAGGAGACATTCCTGAGGGACTGTCAACTCCAAGAAGGGAGTGGTCTCTCTACAGAACATAGAAAAGGAGAAATTCCTGAGGGACTGTCAACTTAGAGAAGGGAGTGGTCTCTTGTGATATGGGGTGGTGGAATTAGAGCTCACTATGGGAAATGAAACCTGGAAATGGTCATTTAATGTTGATATAAGTGCATACGTTATTGCTGATGGCCTGATGAACCCAATGGTGTTGGCTTGGCTGATGATTGGTTGTTAATATAAGTGTATTGTTGAGATAAGTACATGTGATTTGTTGACGGTCTAATAAACCCAACTGAAGGTTGGATTGACTATGCCTGATATATATATAAATAAGGATGTTGTGAAGAAGCTTGCATACTGGCCTAACATCCAAGTCCATAGGTGATCCCAAGGCTTGCAAAGAGAAGCAAGATCCTTGGGACCAACAAGGAAACACACAATATAGATAAGTATTGGATTATTTTGCAATTCTTGCTTATGAATATGCATGTGTATATGATTTGGTTATGATGTTTTAAGCTCTTGTTTAAGAGATAAAAACTGATGAGAATAAACTAAACATGTGAATTTATTCAATGTTTGGATATAGGTATCGCTGGAAGCGAGGACTATGAGAGCATCCTAGGGGTGCATGTGGACATGTGACTGTCTCGAAGAGCTCAAAATGAACAGTAATGAAAAAGGTGCTAGTGATACTGTGAAGTTCCTAGCAGTCTGTTGGTAGCTAGCAACAACCTCTTCATTTTTCAATAAGATGAAGAGTGATCAGCTCTTTCTATGATTCATCATTGAAAAATTATGAAAGAGCACCTTCAGAATCTTTGATTCTGAAGGTACTCTTAATCAAAGAAAGCTAAAATATCATTTGAGAATTTGGTGAAACACGCTCATGAACTTGGTAATTAACAACTGTCAGTAAGTTTCATAAATTTTCATGAATTTGTTTAAACATTAAGATAAATTTATGTGACTTAAGAAATTTCAAATAGTATGCCAAGATAAAATCAATAAAATACATCTTGTGTTTGTTTAAAACTTAGATAAGAGTAAGGTATTAATAATCTTAAGTTCATAGAACTTATGGTGAATTTTAAAAGGTTATATTCCATATAATACCTTAGTATGATTTTTGTAAATATTATAATTAATGAATAAAGTAATAGAATTGTTTTACATAGGATAGCTTCATCACTTAATATCCTATCAATCTAATGTCGGATTTTCCTCTATAGGATATTTGAAAGGTTTATACTTAGTATTTATATATACATAAGCATAGATATCAAATCCAGCTATTTCATTAAGCCATGTTAACATTAGAGTATGCGATTTCACCACCTTGCATGCCACCACTAATCACGATTAAACTGGAGACGACTGTTAAGATTGACTGAGTTTAAAAGGAGCCATTTGTTAGGTTGATAAGTGATTATCACTTGGATCAATGAGTTGGCATGAGAACATGGCTTATACCTCTTGATAAATCGAAAACTGTAAAATATGAATGCATCGTAGTAACAGTGTTAAATGCTGATAGTCATTTCCAATTAACATAGATGTACCTGTTCATTATTAGCTGCTGTCTATAATCAATGGATGAAATTATGATCTATCAATCACGATGTCTATGGTTCACCAATTTGGTGGTTATCATTACTAGTTGTGATTAAACATAGATAAACCTGCATGAATCATGATATAACTCGAAGTTGCAGCATTCAACATTGCTTAGAATTCGGCTAAAAATGGCAGGTTCAGAGATCTCATGTCTGTCAAATACAAAGCATGCGAAGTCTGCCCCATCATGTCTTTCGTGTGGGTACCTATTCCCTCTATGTTCACCTCTCCGTTCATTTCAGTTCGAAGCAAAGAGAGCACAGAAGAAACTATGTCTCCTCTGAACCATTATGAAATTTCCGGTTCTGAACTTATAGAAGCTAACCAGGAGGTTTCTATGCGGTTCGAGAAAATGGGGTGGGGGCATTTCTTTAGAAGTTTCGATGGCCACCATGCAGAGATTACTAAGCTGTTCGCCATGAATTTTAATGATGACAGGGTGAAAATTGGGGGTTTTGAGTTTATTATCAACGAAGATAAGATTGCAGAAGCTACTAAGCTTCCACAGGCTGGAGAACGCTGGATTAAAGGCAGCATGGTAAATAAGAAGAAATGCTTGGCTCTGTTATTACCATTGCCAGATGATTTAAAGCTGAATATTGGCGTCCCTGTTAAATTTTTGAAGCCCGAATGGAGAGTTTATTATGAAATACTGGTAAGGTACATGTCCTGTGACAGACGTTACTCCCATTTTCACTTATACCATTTATGATTACTATTGGCATTACGAGGTTACAAGCTTAATTTGCCTTTCTATTTATGGCAAATTCTAAAGAAAATGTCACAGACTGTTAGAAATTTTAGTAACCCCGATAGGAGTCTTTTCCACCACGGGTTGATAAAAATTATATTGCAATTTCAATTATGTGCAAATGGCAAGTCTTGGGATAGTTTTTTAGTCGACTGTCAGTTGGGGCCGACGCAGCATTGGCCGAATCCATCCCCACGAATTCGTAAGAAACGAAAAGCCATAAATTCTGGGGTTAATAGTACTTTTGAAACTATATCAGAGTTGAAAGGATTTGAGGAAGTTAGCATAACCATAAACGATGGGATCAGTAAGAATGATGACAGGGATTCAGTTCCTTACAATTCTAAAGCAGTCTTGGATCAACCCTTATCTGGTAAAAGTGGTAGCACCCCTACAGAATTAGAAGAGGAATTAACTAAAGGTAAAACTGATAATAATGTTGAATGTAAAAATCCATTTGAAACAAATAAACCTGATGAATATAACAGAGAATCTGTGCATAGATTAGATCATCTTGCTCAGGTTTGTTGTGATAAGGAAGGACTTGGTTTTGAAAACCTATCGTTTTCAAGAAGGGTTACGAGGAGCATGTACAGTACAATTTCGGTTCATAAGGTTAATCAACAGGATTCTAAGCCTGCAGTCGTTAATATTGAAGATGACACCCCGTCATCTATCCCTGATACAATTAATGTAAATAATCCTGCTTTCGTACAGGGTAATGATGTAGAATCGGGAAAGGCCGAGGTTACTCAACTAGGTGTAGACGCAGGTATTGCAGACCTTGAACCATCGTCTAGTCAGTATGTTGACAGCCCTATCTCTCCTCAGGTAACAAATGAAGATGAGACTCTATAGCATACACAATATAATGTATTCCAGGATAAAATTATGGAGTTCAAGGGTAAACTGAAACATTGTCTATCTAGTACAACATTACTAGAAGAAGAAAATAAAACCTTTAGAAAAGAGTTGCTGGAGTGGATTGGTAGATGGAAAGAGATGAGTGCTAAGAAGAAACAGTACAAAAAATCAAAGAAATCAATCATAGGCACAATCCAGCTATTGCTTAAACGAATTGAAAAAGAAAAACATTAAGATCATCAGGTTAAAGGCTAAACTAGCAGAAGCTCGAAGAGTAGTCGCTCTTCAGAATAAAACTTGATGATGTTCTCATTTCTTTTGTCGCTGCAAAACAGGTAATGATCATTTTTTGTTTCATATGCTTGTAAAATCAGAGATTTAACAGGCATGCATTTAAATTTCAAGGTTATTTTGTTACCTATGTTTTAATTGATTTTAATAAGATGCTTCAATTGAATTCAATGCAGGTAGTTTTGTCATCATTCCTCTACAGAATCTCAGGTCGTGGTAAATACATTGGCATGGAGATGTGGCTGTTGGTTACGTGCTAGAGTTTCATTAATGGATAAGAATCTTCTAAAGTACCTCGACTCAGGCTAGTCGTTTTCTGTTTTATAGTGATCGGTGTCATATAAGATATTGGATGCTCTTTTTAGTTAGATGAATCCTATAATATTGCATGCAACATTAATAGGATAAACTGAATTGTAGTATGATATAAGGTAGATATTTTGATAAACAGGAGGATGGAGTGTTGGAAGAAAACTTACTGGAATTATACTTTGTTGCTGGTGTTTTGTTTATCTCTGGAGTTGAACCTTTGGATGTGAATACCACTAGACGTCCACAGACTGATACCATTTCTGGCATTTTTGTTTTGGATTATTATATATATATTTCAGCATATTATCTTCTGTCTTTATATTAACACAGTGTGCTTCGATATACTGGTGTTTAATTACATTTCTCACTTTATCAGCTCAAGATAGTATTTTGAATGAACATCTCATTATGATTATGCTTATTAGTATTTTTACTGTAAACTTAAGTTATAATGATATACTATTATGTCTGTTTAAAATTTCATTTGTATGTTGATAGTGATTTTTAAATAGATATTATATTAAATTCAAATAGCTGTCTTGATAATTAATTGTTAATCAATTTCAGAAAGATAAAATTAATTGTTTATTTGCAGTTATTTTTAGTTTCTGTTGTCATATAACAGATTGACTTATTTTGATTCAAATATGTCTATTTGAATTATGTTTTAGCCTTTCTGTTCATCTTTATTGATTAATAGTTAATATAATCTTCAAATGTGCTCTCAGCTGAGATAGGCCATATAGGATTTAAATTTTATTTTTAAAGTAGTTGAATTAACAACTATCAAATCGATTTTCATACTTTGTATAAGTTTTATATTTAGAAAACTTCCCAAAATCAAAGTCTTTCCTTAAGAAAGAAACCATAGGACAATTTAGATAGTTTAGTTTAATTATTTAGGTAAAAATAAATATTAGAATAGGTTAGATTTTGCTGGTTTTAAGTTCTCCTTAAGAGACAAACTAGCTGGTAGCAGGACCATAACCTGTGAGGTTTTGTTAATTCAAACACACCGGACGTTGCTTTAAGATGATTGTGTGGACAAAAACCTCCTTATTGGCCTAGATTCAGAAAATCGGGCCAACATAGCCGAGACAAACCATGTGGGGAGGCTCCATGGTTGAGAGGTATGAAATAGACCGGAGACACTAAGTGTCGTGACCAAGAGGGACTGGTCTAGCATTCACGGTGAAGTGAAAGAGGCTGAGAGCATGAAAATCCATAGTGGTGGTGTGGGTTCTAGGATGGAACAAAACAAAGAGGGGGAAAAAATCTTGCTGCTCTCTCTTCCTTTTTTATTATATATATATATATTTATGCATTCTGAAAACAAAATATTGTTGAATGCATGTATGATTGAAAATAGAATGTGTGTATTTGCTTAAAGTAAATTGTGAATGCTAGAATGGTTAATTCCCTACCCAAGAATGGACATGAATGAGCTCATGTGCCTGTTAGGAAGGCATGAAAAATATGAAAGTATCCTTGATGAGACTTGGACTGTCATGTCAATTGGGCAATTAATTGACAGATATTAATTCCTATATTATGCTTGGTCTAACATAATTTCAGTGATGCATTTCACAAGTGAGAAAGGTGAAATCCAGTGGTGCACATTGATCATGGTAGTAGACCAAAAGTTACTGGACTTGGCTGGAAGTCTCCTTCAAACAATTGCCAAAACCCAAGAAAATCTTGGAGAGATGCTCAAGATACAGAAAATTCCCTAGACTTGGGGATGAGCCGAAAGCTGAGAACTAGCAAGAGAAGCTCATGGAAGCTGAGGGGCTTGGTCCTGAAAGTTCAACTAAATAATTCGATGTGGGGCAGATCTGCAAAAATTTTGAAATTTGGTGTGCAAATTGTATATGTATTGGAACACTGAGGACGGTGTTATTCCAAGGGGGAGGGGATTGTAATACCCCGGTTTTGACCCCATTTGCATTTAAATATACATGATGTATATTTTGTAATTAATCATGGTGTGGAGCTAAAGGCAAAAGCCCCACCATCGATTTGGTTGTGTATGTTTCAGAAATTGGGATCGTTGCCGATGGTATATCGTGCTATCCAGTACATTAGAGTTTTGCATCATGTAAATATGCACATCAATTAAAATAAAACTACAGCTAGCTACGATGGTGCAACGCTAAATGAAAATGGAAGGATTTCCTAAGGTTAAGGGGGGGATTGTCTAAATCGTGGGATCCTTTGGGGAAAAGCCATGTGTCACCACCCTATTTGATTTTCTCACCTTCCATGTCTCATCCAAACACCTCTTTAGTGTTCTGTTGATTGGCTGGGGCAGTTATTGCTCGAAGTGGTGGGTGGCAGGACTATCAATCTTTGCCACACGCCCACTCCACCAGCCATTTCTCCACCTTCACATGGGTAAGAGAACCATGACTATGCCACTCTCTTGGCTATTGGGTTCACTCTCATGCAAGGACGTGCAAGGGGTTTGGATGGTATTACTCACACAAAGATGAGTTAAGAAAGGGGACATTTTCTTGTTTGGGGGTTCGTTCTCCCTTCTCAGAGGATTGTCATCTTGTGATTATTTTCTTCCTCTAGCCAGTGCAGAGCAGGGAGTTCCTGTTGTAGTATTAGACTGTGTATTGTCCTGTCCATAATCGTGAACCATGACTGTAATTTCCCCTTGTGAGGAATTTCTCTCCTATTCATGCAGAGAGTCTATGCTTACTCTCTCCATTTTCGATTATGTAAACGTGTCATGGCTCCATTGTTGAGGAGGACTGTTGTTTCCCCACATTTGATGGTTGAGTTGCTGGTGCGATTTGGGTTACTGCAGGTTGTTTTGGAGTCATTTTGGCCACGATAGGGCCAAGAACAACTCAGGATTTTTTTCCCTTGTCAATGTTGGGAGTTTGGTTTTCTTCCCATTGGTGGACTGTGTAATGTTTCCATCATTTCGTTGTTGAGCCGGGGCTATGGTTTTTCCCTGATTTGATGGTTTATTGTGGTTTTCCCTCCATTGTTCATGGCTTGTTGTGGTTTTCCCCACATTGTGTGTTGCTGCGAACACAATCATCTTTTGGGTTGCAGCTGAGTTGTTTTGGCCACGCTAGGGCCAAGAACAACTCTAAAACATCTTATTTGACCTGAGATGTGTTCCCTTATCATTTGGGTTGTCACCCGGTCGTCTTTGTTTTCTTCACAGAGCTGTGAACGGATCGTTTTACTGTAGAATGCAGTGGGTGGTATTCGGACTGTTTAGAGCAATATTGGAGGCTGGGTATGCTTGAGAAACCTGGTTTTGGGAGCCACCCAGACAGAGGAAGGCTGTTGGATTTCTTCTCCACAACCCTTGAAGAGTATTGGAAAGGGAAGTCAGGGCCTGAGGGACTGTGAAGCAGAGAAAGGACTGATTCCCAGTGTTGGGTGTGTTTATGTCTTAGAAGTCAGGTTAGCTCTAGTGTAGGAATCCTTATCTCTCCATTGAGACCACCAGCTTAGCATTTAGCCTTTCCTATCTCCTTGACGGCTTGATAAACCCTACTGTATGGGCTTGGCTGATTTGTGTACCTTGGCTATGTGTAAGCTTACTTTGACCATTATTCCTTGAGGAATCATGCCCAGCTCGGGGGTGGCAGTGTTGCTGAGAGATTGATGAGCACGCTGGCCTATGGTTGGGTGGAATGTTGTAGCGATGTAGCTGGTTGCAGGACGCCTTCTTTATGAGATAAGTATCCTTGTCTATTTTACTTCTACAGTTATTTTTACTATTAATGAATTATGATAAACATGTATATGAATGTATGTATGATTACGTATTTGTGCATGTTTTATGTTCAAGAATTTCAATTTTATATGTATGTACATGTTCATGGGGCTAGTTGCCCGGGTGTTTGGTGTTTAGTAGCATCCTCTTCGCCGGTTAGAGGGTCAGTGACATTACATGACCAGCAAATAGTTTGGTTTCTGTAAATGCAGTAGTCGGTCTGGCTCTAGCAATGCTCAGAATTCATAATTATTGTGTGTGTATGTAATTCCTGGAAACTGCTATGTTTTGTTAATCCCAGTACCAAGATAACTGTGTGTAAATCCTTGTTTGGCATCTGAACTAATTTGAGCAATGGAAATGGAGTCTAGACTTGCTTGATAAACCTAGTGTGTGAAGGAATCTCATAGACAAATCTAGAAGGATGGTTTTCTTCTTTGCATACCCTGAATAGCACTAGAAGGGAAGGAATGGACTGAGGGACTGTGTAGCAGAGAAGGGAATGCTTCCTTGTGTTTGGTGTGTAATTGTTTAGAAGTCAGGATAGATCCGGTGTGGGTGTTAATAGCTTTGGGGTTGAGCTCACTAGCTTAGCAGTTAGTCTTTCCACCTCCTTGGCAGCCTGATAAAACCAACTGGAAGGATGGCTTGGCTGGTGGCCTGATAAACCCATATGTTGGCTTGGTTGTGTCTCATGTGAATTGGATAAGTGTTAATCACTACCTGTGTAAGTCTGTTAAACCCAACTATGTTGGCTTGACTGAGTTTTATTGTATCCTTGGCTATGGGGGAAGTCTGCTAGTGTTCTTTATTCCTTGGGGAAAATCATGCCTAGCTTGGGGGTGGTAGTGTTACTGAGAGATTAAAGAGCACACTGGCTTATGGTTGGGTGGAACATTGCAGCAATATAGCTGGCTGCGAGATAAGATTATTTCAAAGATAAGTTTATATTTTATTTTCCGAACTATAACTGTTTTATGAATTACTATAAACATGATGAATGCTTGAATGAATGATTTTGCTTCTGCTATATGTTAATAATTTATGCATCTATGTATGTTTTAATTTCAATGCAATTTTATATATTATTTTCATGGGGCTTAGATTTCTCGGGTTGATAGATGTTAGTCGCATCCTCTCCACCGAGTAGAGGGTTGGGGACGTGACAATCATTGTTGTGAATCATGGATTTATTTTTAGATTATTTTCATCATATTCAACTTATTATCCCATGAACAAATTTATTTGTCAACAAGTCAACCACTTAACAATTTTCCACCAGTTCCCCATCGTTCGATCACCGTGGATAACACACAACTATCATTCATCTGAACTTCAAAGACACAAACCCTTTAATTGACTGTGTACAATCCATTCGCTTGATATCTACCATATTTACACATTCAATCTACGATGCCTCTAGATTCTCGGCTCTACTACAATAACGCAGAAGTTAATCTTGTCTCATCAAGTTCATAGGAACTTCACCTTCCCTATCTCTTTCTTCCATTCTATGAGATAGATTTGTACAGGAGCACTCTACCCTTGTCACACAGTCACACATTTGACAAGTGCTTTATGGGACTCTATTAAGTCTTCGACAGACTTGTGCAGAAATTGGAACCTATTCAGTTTCTATCCAACTTCATATGAACTGGAACCCCTTATAGATATTCTACCCAGCTATGTGAACTGTAATAATCTAAGAAGATTCTACACAACTCTGTTTCATCAATTATACTCACAGAGACTTACATAGAACTACAGGTATTTGAAACCTATTCTATGCTTCATATAGTCATATAATCATTCAAAATTGCTCTATCTCTTCTACAAGATTAGGTATGCATGCACACAAAACATATCTTGCAATCATTCATCCATTTAGACCAGTTCCTAGTTAGGGTTATGCAGAGTAAAAACTCTTCTTCATTAACTAACATTCATCAAAACATTCAAATAAATTACACATAGACTGTATAAGAGAAAAGCACATAGCAATTGATGAATCTTCACTTTCTCAGTCAATAATAAAACTTTCAATACAAAAAAAAAAACCTTGACTAACTTCTCCTATGGCCTCATATTCTTTGTTTGGCCATCTCCCCCTTTTTTCACGCCCATAGGCTTACATTCATACCCACAAAGATGAGCTTCTAGAGATTACTATCATCCTTTGCTACTACATCCACATAATCATTGTTGTCAATAATGGATTTATTTTCAGATGACTCATCATCTTTCTATAAACACTTTTGGAAAAGATGCCGGCTTGAAATCTCATCGTTTACACCTTCGTTTTTCATGCTCAGCTCATGTTCCCTGTCTTTCTTCTTGTTGGATCCTTTTCTCTTTGACATTCTTCCTGTGTGCTTTTTGTATTTCTGATTGTTGATTATTTCAGTAAAAATCTATGATTGAGATGATCAAACTGAACTGTTTTTGTGTTTTCTTTCTATTTGTTTTCTCTTTTGAAGTTGCTTTTATTCCTTTCAATCGTTGCAATAGTTTAGGTTTTCCAAATTTTGGGTTTAGGTTCCTCTTGTTATGTATGCAGTGTTTACTTTGCTCACATTGTTTTATCGTCTTAGTGTTTAGCAACTATTCAGTGCCATGTTCTTAGATTCTTATTTGGTTTCGAAAGTCTTTTTAACAACCAAATTATTGTTAGATTCTTATTTGGTTTTGAAAGTCTATTTCAAGTTATGATATGACATAACATGTCTACTGTGTGTAACATTTTAGGCCCTTATGAATGTGGCGTTTGGAAGATCGATTGAGTTACCAGATTCTTACCCTTACAAATATCCATCTATTGGATTTGTGAACAAAATTTTCCATCCAAATGTTGATGAACTATCACCTATTGTTTATGTTTAATATCTACATGTAATTTGTTTTTAAACTTTTTTGACACCATGTACAACTACTGATGATCATCTTTGTGCAGCTTATTCTCCATCTTTTTTGGCACCATGTACAACAACTTATGATCATCTTTACTATGGTTATTATCCAGAATGAGGGTTGCACTGGATCATATATGTAATTATTCATTTGTTGAATCTGAACAGTTACATTTGAATGGTAATATGTATTTGTAAATTTGACCCTTTTTTATTAGAAAAATTATAAATGATCGTAATTAAAATGTTTTTATTTGTATCATGATGATTTTAGATTTATTTTTTTGGTATGGTTTTGACATATAATTCATGAAGAATTTTGAACCACTCCTTAAAATTCTAAATAATTTGTTAAAAAAATATTTCCAATTGTTGTAGAAAATTAATAAAGTAATGTTTTTATTGTATGTATAATAAGATGATTTTTACACTCTATTAATGTACAAGTTAAAAACATAAGCCACTAATTCAATTCTAAACCATTTATATTTCTTTATTAGTAGTTGCAGCAATATACATTTTCATCACAATTTTATTTGAGAATATGGTTGCAAATAAAATTTAAGACAATACAGAAATGTAAATGTTACGATCAAAATGCATTTTCAAGGTATACAAATAATAAAACAAGGTAAATGTTACAAGAATTTAATGTAAATGAGTGTGTTCTTGGTGAAGATATTGTGTAAGCATAAAATATTTATGGTTCAATTAGATGAAGATGATGAACTTTGTTGTTGGGTTAATTTTTTAAGCAACCATATGAAGATAGACCTCCACATACTATGAGGGATATAAGGTGAAAGGTGTTTTTCCACCTTCATGCTCATGTTTCATGGAATGAAACGGTTATTGTGCACTTTCATATATGAAGAGATGAGTATGAAACTAATGCCAAGTTAGTGGAATTGTTTTAGAATCTTCATGATAGAAATATTGATGATAAGATCACCCTTGACACATTTTTGAAGCTAAAATTGTTGTATTTTAGCACCATCACTATTCATGCAACATAATGTTCTTGTTTTTCATCACCCTATTTTCAAAATTTTGAGTATGTGCATAAGTTACTTTTACAGCGCACCAAAAATACCAACATACCAATATGTGCATGAGTTATTTTTCCAGTGCACCAAAAAGACCAACATACCAAGATAATCAATGCATCAAATTGTATCATGCTAAGTCACGTGTCCATATTATAAATAGTTGTAATTATTCAAAACTAAGTTTATTGTTTTTATGAAACTTATATAAAAGAATGTAATTAGATTTTATGGTTGGAATGTATGAGCATGATGAAATAGATTAGAGTTAGGGTTTGAATCTCTTCTTTAGTGCACATAATATAAGGAGATTGCATGAACCAATCTTATGACTATGACAAGGTTTCCATTGTAAAAATTTTGTGATATACATGGATGAATCTTGTTTGTGATTTAATCTTAACAGTGTGCATGGTTTATGATTATATTTTATTTTCATTCTATATAAGTAAACATGTTTTTGTAATTCTTTTCATTTTTGGGTGAAACATTATGCCATGGAAACCCTTTAGGTGATAAATACAAAGAAAAGGGAATCAAATTTTCAAATAAGGAAATGTAGTTTATTATAATGTATATCTAGCATGGTGGAAGAATAGGCCCATCAATACTAAGAGTTGATCATCTATAATCAAGAACTATTGAAAAGAAAAATAGACTATTGGTTTTAATGCTTGTAAAATAAGGTTATGGTAATGGATTTTTCTATTGAATATATCATCACTTTCAGCACAAAAAACTTAAGTAATTTTGGGGAAGTTATAAAAGAGAGGTTTCTAAAATTGATATCATTGTATGTAAAAATTATATTTGTAGAAAACAAGATTAATGAAAATTACACCAGATGCAAAGGAGGTGTAATCCCCATATGAACAAGGGGGTAAGAGAATAAGGGATGGGGCATTTAACAAAAAAAAAGTCAAAAGTGCATCTATAATAATTGAAGAAATATAGGATGGAGAGATAAGAGAAGAGAAATACATTATGAGAGGTAATCTACTAGTTCTATATAGACAATTTGAGAAAAGGAGAGAAGACATATTAGATAGTATTTGAGGAGAGGATGGAGATATAAGAGAAGAGAAATACATTATGAGAGGTAATCTAGAAGTTCTATATAGACAATTTGAGAAAATGATAGAAGACATATTAGATAACTTATTTGAGGAGGAGTCATACGAGAAGGAGAGATGGAGGAGTGCACTAGAAAAATATAAGTTATAGAAGAGTGATAGATATAAATAAACTCTAGAGTAGTGTCCTAGAAAAAAAATTTCACCCTTATCAAGAGTAAACATCCACAACTATTCCCCATCCCCTACACACACAAACTTTTGTTGTTTCTAGTGAATTTTTGATATATATTTTTCTCTATTGGCCTTTGCTATTGAAAATAAATTTTTAATAAGTTTTAGAGAAATTAAATTAAATTATGGTTTTCCTCTTGTGTGACCATCACATTTCTTCCCAAAGATAAACTACCATCACCTTAGCTCCTTTGATTGTGTTATGCATTGAAGTGTTTTCCACCATTAATTCATTAATAGAAATTGATTTTGAATAAAATTGTTTACATTTAAACTATATCTCGATCTCTCTATAATATTTTAATGTTCTTTCATTTTGTTCTCAATCGAACTTATTTTCATTACATGTATATGCCCTCCGTTTCTAGATTACAAAAGGTTGTCTTCACATAAAGTTGAAAAGGATGTTTCAATATATTATACTCCTTTTCTTTAAGTGTTTTCCTCTAGATGTTCAATAAGAATGAGAAAATGTTACTAAGTGTAGCAACCCAAAATTTAATAAATTAATTATAAATGAAAACATAGGAAAATGTTGGATATAATATAATTGATTTTTTAACTTAAAATAAATATTTAATAAAGAATTAAATGTTTTATACCTAAATGAATCTGGTAATTGAGAGCAACTCTAGGATTTAACATTTTAGTTTAGTGGTAGTTGTTCATTTCAATTCAACTTTGAGATAACTTGAGGTTGAACTATATCTTCATTAGTTATTTTTATTAGTAATACAAAATCATGAGATTGTGCCTACTTACGTTATAAATATATGTAACACTAGAAATAGAAATGGTGTTCAGTAATATTCAAACTCGATATTTATATTTAAAGCCATGAAAACATCAACAACATCAATAACATATATGAATCTAGCTTTAACAAAACCCATAATCTATTTAAATTAATATTGTTAGAGCTTGAGCTTCTCTTAGTTTCGAGAATTATATATATATTCTCTACTGATGAGGCCAACCACGTGAAGGTGGAATCTCATTTGGCCCCTCCCACCCATCCTAGAATCAAAGAACAAAAATTCGTCAACCTTGATGTGTTTTTTATTCATATGAAATGTGCCAGTGACATATTATCAAGAATGGCATTATGATCTTCTATCAACAATTTCCATTGTCGATGCTTGGAATTTTTCCTACTCTTCACTAGCTTCAACTGCAACTAGGATTCTATGACCAAATGACATTATTGAGCACATATAACATTTGACTCATAGTCTTGAAAAATAATATGGTCTTTACATTTCCTTACTTCTGCAAAGAAATGTCCCATTAAAACCATTGAACCCACACCATACGTATAATTTGACGGGTCTTTAAATTCTTTCATCAACGTGCTTTTTAACCTAGTGCATATCAATAAATAATAATGCACTTTTTTTCCTGGTTTATCTACCGGTGAAATGACAACAAATACATCACCTTCTTTATCTAAATTCAGAAACATGATCATAATATTTTTCAATCACAAGCGCTTCATTGTCGCGCTCTACATCACTGATATTTCCAAATGAGGGAAATGGTGTCGATTCTTGGTGTCTCCATGGTTTCATAAATTTGTTAGTCTAGTTTTGACACTCATCCAAATACTCTACATCATCAATACATGTGAGACAAAAGCAACGGTACTTCCGTTTCTCAATTGCATGTATATTTGTCATTTTCTTACTCCTAATGGAGTGTAAGCCCCTTGTTTTCGGGATTGCAGTAAAATTATGTGGCATTGATCTATCAACATTAACCATTGAAATATTCCAGAAAAACCTTCTCACTTTACCTATCCTTTCATTAAATTCATGGCTCAAATTTTGTTTGCACCAATTAACACCATCGTTTGAATTTGCAAGGCGAGAAGCAGAGTGATTCATTTGTTATCTCCTAAGTGCAAATTTCACCAACACTACATGAAAAAATCAAGAAATGTCTCATAATATAATTCGAATGCTACATGGTATCGACAACAACATGTGTCGTGAACAACGACGAGCCTGACATACCATGGTTAAAGCTTCAAAAATATGCTAAGGGAAATCTTCACATCAACATTACTCTCCATAAAAATTTTGAACATTTCCACTTGAGTGATCTCTGTTATGTGTTTGGCATGAGTTTCATAGTTTCCTTTCGATATACGATGTCGCACAACTGTCCTTTTCATTTGGTAAGATGTGAGAGTTTAAATGCCAAAAATATTTCACCTTGTTCCTCACATTATTTGGAAGTCTATCTTGATAATGTTTCCTACAGATAACACCCCAACATGCAACTTCTGTTGAAATATTGTAACTTTGAAGAATATTCTATATGTATATTTTGTGGTCCCCGATGGTCCTACCAGGAGAACCACTTGTATTATCTTTGTACCCCAATGCTTCTAATCGAAATAAATAATAAGAGTCATGAGGTAGTCCCCTCTAATTGTAAAGGTGGGTCATTAGCACCCCAGTGTGGTTACTTGAGCCTACATGTGTAACTCGAGCCTACATGTTGGATGAGTTAATTAAAGTGAACGGATGAATATAAATAGAGGTGTGGTGCTCCTCATTTGGAACACACATTCTCTCTTATGTAGCACATTAGTGGAGAAGATAAGTAGCTGGAGAAGGAGGAGGATCAGGCTTTGATCTCCTTGCTGGTTTTATCTTTTATCTTTTTGGGGCATCTATATTGAGGAACCTTTTACTAGTTTTTTCCCTTTAGGGTTTTCCCGGGATAAATCTTTGTGTTCCTTTTTTATGGTTGTGCTTGTCTATCTTTCAATGATCCTCTTTATATGCTTTTGTTATGAAAATGTAATGAAATACTGATGTCTTAGCTAAGCATATGAAAAATTTAAAATGGTATCAGAGACACCCTGAAAGAAGGCATTGTTCAGCTACAGAATCTAGGGCTTCTTAATTTTTGTTTCTCTCTCCATAATCGATCAGCAAAAGAAGGCTAGGCTGACTCTCCATTGAAGTGCGCATCTTTCTGTCGAAGCGGAATTCGATTCTGAGTATTTTCAGTTTTCGGTGCGGGAAATTAGGGCTTCTTGCAGAAGAAGAATTTTTGAGTGAGCCCAGCATAGGATTTCTCTCCTCATCAAAATCAAAGTTTAGAGACCTGGATCAAGATTTTTGGTTGGGTGAAACTCTGGGAAATTCAAACCATAGTTTGACCTCGAGCTAGAAAAACCCTAAATAGTAAAACTGCTAATTTTTGGTACATTCCCTATATATTGAGATTAGTGAAGGTTCACGAGATAAAAATTGCAGATACTGAAGATAAAATACTTATGTACTCTGTATCAAAAATTCAGCCTCATATTCTCTATATTCTGGGATATATGATCCCTTCAAGTTAGGGTTCCAGCCTCTTCCAGAATTCATCCCTAAACATGACACCTGGGGAGAATTGCAATATCTTGGGCTACAGAGGTCCAAATGGAATTCCTCAAGATGTTCCAAAAAGGGAACATAATTTAATTTTCATGGTATGAATTGAAGACTTAGAATATGAAACAGTGACACGTGGAAATCCATACAACTTCGCTATTCGGAATAGTCCTGTAAAAAGGCCCATTGGGAAAATGATCATAAATCCCAATTGGTGGAACCAATTATGATGAAACCTATGGTTTTGGATCAGGGACATGGGAGGTTAACTCAGTGAGAAATTTCAGACATAGAGGAGCATTAATTTCAGAGATATCATAGAAACAATGACAGACATTTCTGTAGAAGAAATTGGAAAACTAGGGCTTCCTGTTCCGGGAGCTTCCCTCCACTGTTTTCAGAAAAGGAGTTTGTGGACAGCTCCATTTGAAGAGATATATATTTATATCCAATTAGATCCGAAATATTCCAAGTTTTGAAAATTAGAGTTTATGTGGAAAACCCTATATCAGCCAGCTCCGGAACCAGGATGGACACCTCAAATCGGTAAGATCTAATCCTTTGTTATTTGCATTTGAGGTTCTCATTTCAAAGTGATATATCACATTAGCTTGATGATAAGCTTGATGAAGTTGAAAAATTACAAGCATGGAAGCATTTGATCTCTATGAAGAAATTGAATTGAACACCTTCATGAGTAGAGAGGTTCCAGTTCCAGAAGGAGATGAGGCTCAAAGCCTTACACAAGAAGAACTTGATCAAGGCCAAGAAGATCATTGTTGATTCAATCACGGATCAAATTCTACCACAAGTGTCTTCCCTAAAGACACCAAAGATGTTTTATTCCTTGATTAAGATATTTTAAGATAAGAATATTAATCAGAAGATGGATTTGAGAAAACAGTTGAAGAATGTGAAGATCTAGAATGCAGAACATCTTGAAGCGGTAGAAGAAGAATTGGAGAATGCAGAAGTGGTGATAGCCACCTTGAATGGTCTCCCAGGATCATAGAATTCATTCATTCAAGGAATGTGTGCCAGAAGGAAGTAATTACTTTCAAAAGACTTTGGGAAGAAGAAGAATCTCGACTCATAAGAAGAGAAGAAGAAGGTGGGAGCAATTGAAGATCAAGCTCTCACCATTCAAAGAAGATCCCTCAAGCAATGAGTAATGTGAAGAACTCAATTCTTGAAGAACCTCTTATCCATATTGTCATTTGGATAAGAAATGATGATGTCATGAATGAAGAAGATGATGAAGTAGAAGGATCAAGAAGGAGTCTAACCATGAAACAAATAAAAGATAAGTATTCAATTGTCTTTGCATGATATTGTTTTGTTATGCATTTGATTATATTTAGTTGATGTATTATGCATGATAGATTGTTTGCATTAATGATTGTATACTACTAATATGCTTTTGATGGGTAAGTAGCTCATGGTGTCATACAACTCTCCATTGCTACTTATCAAACCTCTTTGCTGACATATTGGATTAGTACACAATCTCAATGATGTCATGGTAAAGATGGAAGACATCTAGAAAGTTTCTGTGAGACATGGATGAATGTTGTATTGGCTAAAAAAGTGTATGTTGCATAATAATTTGTCACTATGCATATTTTTATAGTTCTAACCATGTAATTGGTGCATTTGAATTCTAGGAAAGGTCCTGTACAACCTCCTACAAGAAAAGAAGGATGAGACTTGTTCTAAAGAACAAGTGATGACAATTCAAGATTCACTCCAACGAACATGAATCTGAAGCTCCCAGGGTCAGAGACACCATGACAGAAGAAAGAGCTTCAGAGAGTGGTAGATCCACCTCGAAGGATGAATACCACCATGGGTATGAGAGATAACTCAAGATGAAGAAAAGAATGCTAAGAAAGAAGCTATGATCAAAGAATAACAGTTGATCATGGGGAATGATGTATACGATGTGATTTCAAGACATAAAGGGAAGTACGTAGTATCTTCCATATGGATCTACAAGAACAAGTGTACAAACAAAAGTTCGTGAGTTGCCTTTGAAAGAATAGACTCTGCCATGACATACTCTATCGACAAGTATATGTCAAGCATAGAAACACCTATACAAAATGAAGACGGAAGATGATACTCCTCTTCAAGGGGAGTGACTACAGAATATATATGAGTTCAACATGGTACGACATGATGGAAAACTTCCTGATGGATCGATACTTTACCAAGAGTAAAGTGGGTTCCAACCTTTAAGATTGAATGCAGAAGACTAGGATATGTTGATGACCTGACAAGATGAACTCATGAAAGATGTTATGATGAAAGAATACTAGAATGATGTTTGGGATATAATACTGAAACCAAAAAGCAAGAATGTGGTATCTTCCAAATGGATCAGTAAGATAAAATATGCTACTGATAGAAGTAAGGAAAGACTTGTGGATTCTCTCAGAAAGAGGGAATTAATTATGAAGAGACACTTACTCCAAGAAGCAAGGTATACTTTCTTCAGAACTATCATGGTAGTTTCTTCCATGATGAAGTAAAGACAAGCCTTCCTTAATGGTATGATTGAGGAAGAGTTTTACATTGAATAGTCACAAGGATTTGAAGTTGAAGACATATGGACTCACGTATGCAACTTGAAGAAGGCCCTTTATGGCCTGAAGCAAGCTCCCAGAGCTTGGTATGGAAGAATAGATAGTTTCCTGATGAGCATGGGATTTGCCAAGAGTAAAGTCGATCGTAACCTTTATCTCAAGGTTGTAGAAGATGAACCTGTCATCCTGTTATTATATGTGGATAACCTATTTCTGACAGGGAATGAGAAACAAATTGTAGAATGCAAGAAGAAGTCAGCTGAAAATTTTAGACGTTGGTCTAATACTTTATTTCCTAGGTCCGAAAATATGAAGGAATCTTTCTCAATCAGGGAAAGTATGCAGTGCAAAGTTTGAAAAGATTTGATATGTTGGAATGCAAAGTCATGGCCACACCCATGGACTCCAACTTAAAGTGTTTAGATGATGAATCATCAAAGTTAGTGGATGTGACTCATTACAGACAGATCATTGGGTCATTAATGTACTTAACAAATTCCAGACCAGACATTTGTTTTGCTGTGAACACGTTAAGTCAATATCTTGTTCAGCCAAGACGGGTTCACCTAGTAGCCACAAAACATGTGATGATATATCTGAAAGGGACTATAGACTTTGGTCTATACTATGATGGTAGCCATGAGTATAGATTGTATGGCTACACAGATGCAGATTGGGATGGAAGTATCTCAGACAGGAAAAGCACATTAGGTAGATGCTTTTGTTTGGGGTATGCTATGAGTTCATGGTTTAGCAGGAAACAGTCCATTGTTTCTCATAGCATGACTGAAGCAAAATAAATAGCATATTGCTCTGCTAAGTTGTGAAGTCATATGGCTTCGGAAGCTGATATCAGGTCTCTTTGACCTGAAGATGGATACTACAATGATTCTATGTGATAACCATATTTGTGATGACAGAGAACCCTGTGTTACGATTGTAACACATAAAAATTCAGTATTTCTACATATGAGATAAGATGTAGATGATTATGTTTTAGTATTCCCATACTGAAGATATAGATGATGTTTCAGTATTTACATACTGTAGACGCAGATGATGATGATTCCATATTTCTATACTGAATATAGAGATGATGATGCTTTCAGTATTTCTATACTGAAGATATAGATGATGATGCTTTCAGTATTCACATACTGGAGATACATATGATGATAGTTCAGTATTCACATACTGAAGGTGTAGATGATGATGGTTTTAATGATGATGTACTGATGAAGCCTCTGTCTTGGGTAAAGTTTGAATGCTTTCGAGACAAGCTTGGTGTTGTTCGAAAAGACCTTCCTCGAAAGGGGGAGTAGTGATGTTGAAGAGGGATTGTATCATCCTGGGACATCTGTCCAAAAGTGATCCGGTGACCTTAGTCCTCGAGAATGAATAGGGATTGTATCATCTTGGGACATCTGTCCAAAATAGATCCAGTGACTTCAGTCTTCATGAATGTGGTGGGATTGCATCATCCCTGAACTTTGGTTCAAAATGTATCCGGAGGTCTCGGCCCCCGTGAATGTGGTGGGATTGCATCATCCCTGAACTTCGGTTCAAAATGTATCCGGAGGTCTCACCCCCCATGAATGTGGTAGGATTGCATCATCCCTGAACTTCTTTTCAAAATGTATCCGGAGGTCTCGGCCCCCGTGAAAGTGGTGGATTGCATCATCCCTGAACCTCGGTTCAAAATGTATCCGGAGGTCTCGGCTCCCGTGAAAATGGTAGGATTTCATCATCCCTGAACTTTGGTTCAAAATGTATCCAAAGGTCTCAGCCCCCATGAAAGTGGTGGATTGCATCATCCCTGAACCTCGGTTCAAAATGTATCTGGAGGTCTTGACGCCCGTGAAAGTGGTGGATTGCATCATCCCTGAACCTTGGTTCAAAATGTATCCAGAGATCTCGGTCGCTGTGAATGTGGTAGGATTGTATCATCCTTGAACTTCGGTTTAGAATGGATACGGTGACTTCGGTACTCGAGAACGTGTGTTGATCCCGTAATTCCAATAGGAAGGATTGTCTGAGTTCCACATCTGTGTTGATCCCATAATTCCGAAAGGAAGGATCGTTAGTAACTCTGTAAAGACCTAAATCCCGTAATTCCGAAAGGAAGGATCATTGAATTGATCCCGTAATTCCAATAGGATGGATTGTTTGAGTTCCACAGATGTGTTGATCCCGTAATTCCAATAGGAAGGATTGTCTGAGTTCCACAAATGTGTTGATCCCGTAATTCTGAAAGGAAGGATCGTTAGTAACTCCGTAAAGACCTAAATCCTGTAATTTCGAAAGGAAGGATCATTGGTAACTCCGTAAAGACCTAAATCCTGTAATTCTTAAAGGAAGGATCATGTTGATGTTTCGATGATGTTGATGTTTTGATGATAATGATGTTTTCATGATGATGATGTTTTTATGATGATGATAACGTACTGATCGAAAGATCAGTGTATGATGATGATGATGTACTGATCGAAAGATCAGAGTATGATGATGATTACGATGTACTGATTGGAATATCAGAGTGTGATGGTGATGATGTACTGATCGAAAGATTAGAGTATGATGATGATGATGTATTGATTAGAGTATGAATATGATGATGTACTGATCGAAAGATCAAAGTACTGAAGATGTTTCTGATCGAAATGTTTAAGATGTTGTTGCTGATCGAAAGATCAAAGTGCTGAAGATGTTGCTGATCAAAATGCTAAAGATATTGTTGCTGATAGAAAGGTCAAAATGCTGAAGATGTTGCTGATCGAAAGGTCAAAGTGCTGAAGATGTTGCTGCTGATTGAAAGTTCTAAGTGCTGAAGATGTTGTTGTTCAAAAGGTCAAAGTGTTGAAGATGTTACTGAAGGTGTTGCTGATCAAAAGGTCAAAGTGTTGAAGGTGTTGCTGATCAAAAGGTCAAAAGATGTTGATGCTGATCAAAGAGTTGCTGTCATTGAAAATCGAAGACGAAGACTATATGATGTTGAAAAGCTTCCAATGATTTATAGATCTGTTACCCTGATGATGTTGATGATGTCCTCTCCTACTATCGTTGTTGTTGTTGTAGAATACCCTTCTCGTTAAGGGGGAGTGCTGAAATATTGTAACTTCGAAGAATATTCTATATGTATCTTTTGTGGTCCTTGATGGTCCTACCGGGAGAACCACTTGTATTATCTTTGTACCCCGATGCTTCTAATCGGAAGAACTAATAAGAGTCATGAGGTAGTCCCCTCTAATTGTAAAGGTGGGTCATTAGCACCCCAGTGTGGTTACTTGAGCCTACATGTGTAACTCGAGCCTACATGTCGGATGAGTTAATTAAAGTGAACGGATCAATATAAATAAAGGTGTGGTGCTCCTCATTTGGAACACACATTCTCACTTGTGTAGTGCATTAGTGGAGAAGAGAAGTAGCTGGAGAAGGAGGAGGATTAGGCTTTGATGTCCTTCCTGGTTTTATCTTTTATCTTTTTGGGGCATCTATATTGAGGAATATTTTGCTGGGTTTTTCCCTTTAGGGTTTTCCTAGGATAAATCTTTGTGTTCCTTTTGTATGGTTGTGCTTGTCTATCTTTTAGTGATCCTGTTTATATGCTTTTGTTATGAAAATGTAATGAAATACTGATGTCTTAGCTAAGCATATGAAATATTTAACAACTTCATCACCCTCATCTAATTGAACCCTAAAGTTTTTATGCTTCCATAAAAATTTTCTTGATGTTTTTAACATTCTTGCAGTCGTAGACAACAAATGATTGTTTACAGTGCTTTTTTCCATAACCCCTGTTAGAATAGATTTATGAGCAACCATGTAATCATGAGATCTCTTTTTTGCAAGTGATGCAAGGACTGATGTCATATTTTGTGATGCAATCTCATTTTATTTAGCCTCTTTGACATTTTGAATGCCCAATAATGTCATTGCATTTCTTAGACATTTTTGCTTTAACAATTGAGCTTGTTCTATGAGAGAAATACCTTCAAAATATTATTTAACCATCTTTTTTACTCTATAAAGAGCTGTATGATCAGGCATCATAGGTCCCATTTCTTCAATTTTACTTGAATCCATATTCTCCAAAAACGTATCGTCAATGACGATATTGTTGCAGCTTCTAATTAATCTCTGTGAATTGGTAAGTGTGGTAGGATGTTGTATGTTGGATGTTGACCTTGCATAAAAATATATATATATGAATTTACCTAATTGTGAGTTCGTTCAAATCAAATTTATACATGTATAAGTAAAAATTATAAACATATATCAAAATTTATTTACTCACCAATCATGGGCTCAATATCGATGCTACCCATATTTTGCTCCACATTTGTCATTTCCTCGTCACCTCCATGTTCTTCATTTCTTTCATCAACGTGTTCCTTGATAATATGCATTCCTTCATCAGCACCATCTGCAAGGTTCACATTTTGCATTTCTTGGTCACCGCGAAGTGAATCCATGTTTCTTTCCATTGCTCTTTTTTCTCTTAACTTTCTCATGTTTTCATGCTTTATCTCTTTCTTTGCCTCTTCATCAGTTCTGGTGAGTTCATATTTTGTTTCACGATTCCTTCGATTTCCCATGTTTAAGGAATTAAAACCTAAAATCCAATGGATGAAAAGATATGAGAATTGAGAGTGAAATACATGTTGAAAAAAATATAACAATAAGACCTAACAAGAGTAATATGCTAAGCACTCTTGTATGAAAAATTTACCAAATTGTTGAATGCGGTTGTCATTGATGTCAAAGGAGTTTAGTAATGACAAATGCATAAGAAAGGACATGATGGTAGGAAAAAACTCGGTGAAGGACAAAGGAAAATTGATGACATGGAAAGTATGATGATGTGGCATGTGTGATGAGGTTGGAAAGACACATGATTGTGTCCTAGTGCTATCATTAAGTCAGTGTGGAAACCTGACATCATTCTGGAAGAAGAATCACAAGTTTCTCAAAACTTTGGAAATTGACTAAGTATGGAAAGATGAGTCAAAATTACTCTAAGAGAATGCCCTCCATAATTCAGGGTTTGACTAACATTCGCACACCATGATACCATGCTATAAATTGTTGGAGTGGATATCTATTAATGGTCTCAGGTTTCCTTAATCGCTTATGAGGAAAAATGTGTAGGTATGCCAAAACAAGGTTTTGCACCAGAGAAAGTAAAATTACCTAAGTAGTCTCAAGAAAATGCCTGCCATAAATCATAGGTTAAAGTAAATGCCCACAAAATATGGTAAAGATGCACTCTATTGATTTTTATACCTAAACATGATCTCAGTTTGTATGAAGCATGTCTGATGAAAAAAATATGGATCTACCAAAATAGGGTTTCTAGATAAATTTTTGAGAAAGTTCTGAAAATGACCAAGTGTTGGAAAACTAGCACAGGTGGCCTTGGGAAAATGCTCTCTGTACCTAATGGGTGAATGATATAAATAATATGAAACTACCATGATCTAGATTTTCAAGAAGGATATCTTTCCATAGTCTTAGTTTTCACAGAAGGTGTTTTATGACAAAATTAACAGCCTACCAAAACAGGGCATCAAGTTGATTTTAAACCAAAGTAGCAAATCTTCCTAAGTGGCCTCAGGGAACTTCCCTCCATAGCTTGTGGGTTGAATAAAATTACCGCACCATATGGTCAATCTGTAGATGGGTGTTTTGTATACCTATCCACATCTTCAGATTGACTTGAAAGTGCATGAGGAAGAAGTTATGGATCTTCCAAAAAATGGTTTCATGATAAACATTGGAAAAAGTCCTGAAAATGATAGAGTGTTGGAAAATTGAATCATATGGCCTTGAGAAAATACTTTCCATACATAATGGGTGAATAATAAAAATAATCTGAAACTACCACGCTCTAGCTTGTCAAGCAGGATATCTCTCCATAGTCTTATTTTTCATAGAATGTGTTTAATGACAAAATTAACAGCCTTCCCAAACAAGGGTTCAAGTTTCTTTTACACCAAAGTAGAACATATTCCTAAGTGGCCTCAGGGAAATTCCTGCGATAGCTTGTGGGTTGAAGAAAATTACCAAACCATATGGTAATTGTGTAGATGGGTGTTTTGTCTATCTGTCCACATCTTCATATCGGCTTGAAAGTGGTTGAGGAAGAAGTTATGGATCTGCCAAAATAGGGTTTCAGGATAAACTTTGGAGAAAGTCCTAAAAATGACTAAGTGTTGGGAAACTAGCTCAGGTGGCCTTGAGAAAATTCTTACCGTACCTAATGGGTGAATGATAAAAATAATATGAAACTAATAGTCTCTAACTTGTCAAGAAGGATATCTCCCCATAGTCTTAGTTTTCACAGAAGGTGTTTGATGAAAAAAATAACAGCCTGCCAAAATAGGGGTTAAAGAAAATACCTTGGTAAAAAAAAGTTTTTGTGGCCTAAAGAACTTGGATAATGTGAAATATTGGCTTATCTGCAAACTCTCCGTTGATCTGTGAATTATCAGCTGCAATATAGATATGAAAACTATTGGTTGAACAAGGGATTTGTGAACTCTAGGATGAAAAACGATTGCAAACTCTCAGCTAAAAAACATATTAACAATTCTTGATTGAGAAATCGATGAAAAATATCTCGGACGAGAGCCTATATATGCACTTCTCGACAGAGAATTTGTGGAATCCTGTTGGAATCACGGGAATTTAATGTGTCAGACCCTAAAATATTCTCAGAGCATTATGTGACAAAACTCTCGGCCGAGATATGTTTTAAATTTTCGTCCGAGAGTTTAAAACAACTTTCGACAGAGAGATTTAGTTAACTCTGGGTTAGATTTCATGCAAAAATAACTCTCGCCCGAGATATTTTAAAACTATCGATCGAGAGTTTTTACTCAACATTTCCAACACCATTTATGCAATTTTCAGAAATGTCTCACTTAGAAAGGTTGAAACACTGCAAAAAATGAGAATTACCTATCAGAGTTTATGCCAATAGATTAATCATTCAATCTACTTTCTCATCATATACTTTTTTTTTAATTTCATTTAGGATTTCTATGTTTTACTATTTTTTTTCCATTTTGTGTGTTTTTTCTTATTATAATAAAATGAATGTGAAGAAAAAAAACAAAGTGGATTGTCCCCTTATCAGGTCATCGTCCCTTTCTCCTTGATCCTCCTTCTCTAACTTATATATGAAATGGAGATTTCCTATACTATGAGTGCTATATATTCTAGCAAATTTCCCAAGCAATACAATACCAAAAAAATGCATTAAAAACAAATAAAAAATTAAGGTATCCAAACATTTTTCACTGATGACACTGTCACGTCCCCTCTCCTCGACTCGATGGAGAGAACGCGACTATAATACTGATTATATGGGAAAGTAAGCCCCATGAACATAAGGTATAAAATGCAGTAAAATAAAAACATACATAGATGAAGCATATCATTCAATAAACAACAGAAGGAATACATGATATTCACATTCAAGCATTTCACATGTTCATAGTAATTTAATTGCAGAGACAAGATAGACAAGAGATAGTTATCTTTAACAGAATCTTGTCCTACAACCAACTATGTTGCTGCAACATTCCACCCAACCATAGGCCAGTGTGCTCATCAATCACTTAGCAGCACTGCCACCCCCGATATGGGCATGATTCCACAAGGAATAAGGGGAAACTAGCAGGCTCACACGTATCCAAGAATGCACAAAACTCAGCCAAGCCAACAAAGTTGGGTTTATCAGGCTAACAGGGAGATGGAAAGGTTGGATTTTAACCTGGTGAGTTCAACCCAAGAGCTATGGACACCTACACCAGAACTATCCTGACTTCTAAAACATCCACACACACCCAACACAAGGAAGCACCCCCTTCTCTGCTACATAGTCCCTCGGGCTATGCCTTCCCTTCTAGTGGTATTTAAGGGGTGTAAAGAAGAAATCCAACCCTCTAGCTCTGTCTGTGAGACTCCTACACACACTAGGTTTATCAAGAAGGCTCAAACCCCATTTCCACTCTAAAAATAGTTCAACCAAAACAATAGAGGCATACACAACAATTTCCAAATCTAGGATTGATGAAAATCGACTTGGGAGCCAAAAATCAATTTCCAGATGGGTAAAACAACCCCCCTAGAAGCAAATTGAGTTCCAGATTCGTTTATGGCCCTAACGTGGCCAAAACAAATCAATTGACACCCAAAAATCGTGACTCTATTTCCCCCATTGGATGTGCAACTCTGAACACAAAATTCCCCAACCGTGGAGAGGTAGAAACAACACAAAAATTCCCAGGAGTGTCCCCAACCACTAAACGTTAATAAAACCACTTTCCATCTTTGGAAAAAAAAGGAAGAACACAACAGAGAATGTGAATAGTGAATGCCAGGAGCTCCAAAATGGGGAAGACCAAGAACGTGAATGGTTTCACACACATGAAGTTTAGAATGCCTAAGAGAGCTCACATGAAGGAAAAATGGTGAGGATAACATCAATAACATGGAAGCATGATAGAATGGCCTATGTGTTTGGGTTTTTTATTTCCCAAGGAGTCAAAGCATGTTTCCCAAAAACTGATGGCTTCTCCAATTCGAATTTGGGATGTCATACCTTGCCCATCCCATGAAATAACCAACCCAACCAATTTTCGGCAGTAATAAATGATTGGGT
>LPNX011153248.1:0-19033 GCA_001517045.1 Pseudotsuga menziesii | reverse complement strand
GTAGATTAATTTTACCCACAACAATTATCAATTGATCATGCAAAATTGCTAACAATGGAGACTGAATATGGAGCTGTAACACAAAATTATATTAATTGATTGTACAATAGCCAACCCTGTAATAACATAGGTTTTTGAATATATAGAATACATCAAGAGGTCGAATGCATAAGGAGGCATCCAAAACTAGCATAAAGCAGGCTTACTCAAAATAGGCAAATCCCCCATAGGTGTAAAAAGCTGATCCCAAATCTGTCATGGAGCTCACGAATTGGAAAGGGCGCATGGGAAAGCTGAAGAGTAGTGGAATGGCAGCTCATACATGCCTTTTCATGGAGAAAAGAGTGGAGTATGAAGAGGACAAAAAACTAGTTCACCTCACCTAGTCTTGCTTTCCTATGTGCCTTAAAACACTGAAAAAGTAGGCAATAAAGCAGAAAAAGCAGAAGGGCGCCTAGGAGGCCAGGAATAAAGCAGATTTGATTCTTAAGGCTTTCCCAAGTGCTACATGAGTCAAAAATGGCAATTTTGACCTCTATGGATAGGCAATTAACAACTTGCACAAGGTGGGACACATGAACTAGGCAAATAAGACAAAAATAAATGAATTAATGTCTAAGTGGGTAAACTATGGGTTGATTATTCTAACAGAACACCAAAGTGATCCAAGGGACAAAGGGATGTAGACTCAAGCACAAGTTCTGAAAACAATGGAATATAGTTTCTTTGCTCACAATACTCTTATGCCTTCAATGTATCCAAAGGATTCCTTATATAACGTTTCAAAGGGGTAATGAAAGGTTGAATCCAAGCAAAACCAAGGCATATGGAAGGCCAGGAGTCAAGTGAGTTGGATCCATGTCAAGGAAAACTCCAAAAGGATTTGGATTGTGTACACATCCCAATGTACGTAGTTTTAGGGGTCAAACCCGCGTATATACACGATTAGGGGTTTAAAAGTCACATGTATCAATTTTCACATGTTTATAGGGATGGTCTAGGAAACATCAAAGGAAAAAAATAGTTCAAGGGGTCTAAGGAGTCTGCAGAGGGACAGGGGAAGGACATACAAGTGTGATTCACCTGGAGTGGTAAAATCATCTATAACAGATGCCCCCTAATGTATGAGGTCAGAGGGGTTATACAATGGCCAAAATACATTATAATTCCATCCTAGAAGTGGAGTGATGAAGAATCCCAAATGGAAGACCAGCCACCCAATCAGCATAGTACAATGATACAACTCTACACATAACTGCAAGTACATCTAGCAGCCCCAGATACATAAGAGTACAATGGCCATGAATAGGCATGATACAAAATATCACATAAGTGGTCATCGCCACGTACAATATACATAGATCAGAATCTCCACGATGAAGATATACAAAGGACCATGATATCCATAATGGCTGAAGATGTACAATGGATCAAGATCTCCATAATAGCTGGAAATGTCTGACATATACTGGAATCAAGTCACAAGAGCTGAAATCTCATGAACATTGGCATGATCAAGGAGGTAGCATATAAGGGATGCCACCAATCTGGAAGGTCTTCTGCACAAACCACTATGAGTACATGTCCTACTATGTGAATAGAGGTGTCGAGGTCGAACATAGTAGTCCGTAGTCTGATTACCAGTCATTGATGTATACCATTAATAGACGCGAGATCACCCACCGATAATGAAAATGGGAATCAAGGTACTAGAGTGCAAACTAACAAGTGTGAATAAATGTGTTGAGGTCGAACACTTGAGAGGATCCATCGATTAGGGGACATTGATGTATTCCCAAAAACTGTCGATGGTGAGAGAACCTGCCACTGATGACTGCAAGTCTCAAGGCACTAAAAAATTAATCTAGATTCCAATCCCAGAATAAAAGATCTGAAGTCAATGGGATGAAATCCACTGTAATGAGGGAATTAAGGCATCCCTCATCATCCAACATGGGGTACTCAGCAAAACTGTATAATGTGGAAGGAATCGATCATAAGTTGCACGAACCAGTAACTGTACCGGGAATGGCCGACATGCAAAATCAAGATAACTGAGGAATGACCGACTCAGGTTTCAACTTCCTTTGAACAAGAGCATAACGACGAATGGTGACTGAATAAAGGTAGCATAGACTCGATATACAAAACTGGGACACCTCTGCGACATAGGAGGCATCGATAGAGGCTCCATGGGGACTGGAATCTTAACCAGTCGGTGTAGATAAACTCAGATAAACGAGTATAGCTCCTAAATTCAAACTATAAACCCAACCAACGTATGTGATATATAGTGCTCTGTTTGAAGGCGACACGACTCGACAGCTGCCAAAAGTAACATCTTTCCTTGTCCGACTTTTTGGTTTTTTTTATTTTTTAGACTTTTTAAAATATTTAAAAAGATTGAAAAAGAATAAAACTACTTTATAGTTACAGACTAGGAGGGGATGAGTGTCATAATGGGAAAACAAACTAGTTCCGAGCAGTGGAACATACCTATGCTCAATGTAAGGATACATGTGTAGGAAAGTGACACTCGGGGGAAAATCCCCTCTCAATAAAAATAGGGAATCAAGCTGCAAAGGATATATAAAATGGCTCTGCATGGATAGACATGAGACAAGCTCAGGCTATATGGCTAAAACTCAATGTCAGGGAAGTCAGCGGAAGGCTAAATAAGGCAAGCAAAGCTCATGATAATGCAATTACAACTTGACATAAGGGAGTCCTGAGGGAAATAGGCCAGCAAAAGATCAAGAGGAGTATGAGGCTCTTGTGAAATTTCATGGCAATACTATACAATGGACTCTCGAACCTAAGAGAGGACTCACAGCATGGGTACCAAATGAAATTGGGAGCTAACTAGGACACCCATGTATAGGAAAGCTCTACCATACATAGTACCACTTCTAACAACAGCATGAAGGTTTCGTGATACCATGAAATGGGTTCGTACCTAAGGTTAAGATGGAATGGTCATAAGGAAATGCATAAATGAAAGCGGATGTGAAATCCTCACCTATATGCCAGTTCAGACATAATACCTATGATAGGAATGAATGGGTCGAAACCTCGGAGAGAGTGTACAAAAATTGGACCCTACATGACAACGATATTAGTCCAAAACAACCCAAAATATTCAATAAAGAATCCAAACTATAGGGAATAGGGAGGAATGATCATGACAAATGCACCCAAAGGAAACAATGCGGTGAACGATGAGACATAAAAAGGAAAGTAAGGTGTAGATCCAAGGTTCATGTATCCACTACCACCCCCGTGAGGGTGACCAATGGTGTAAAGACCGAGTGAAGGGAATAAAAATCCTCTACAAATGGAGTAGAGGATGGAATATGACCATTCCCAAATCTATGAGCACGGTAAGGGGATGCAATGCCCCCAAGTCTGGCACTAGGGTCCACACTAGGACCAAGGATGGGTGATAGGATACCAGGCATGCCAAAAATAAAAGGACCCAAACTCAAGAGAGCATAAATATACTCAAGTAACCGTGATCCCAAAGGCCAACTAGCGCACAAAGACCACACTCCTAAGAAAATCTATAGCCAAAATATAAGCAATCCAAGGGGAAGATATGTGAGCTCCTGAATGCAGCATGTATGTCTCGCCTAGGAGAGGCTCGAAACTCCCATACACTACAAGCGAAGGTACGTAACCAATTATAGTGGCCCTCGGCTTCATTTCATAAAGCGACTATGCTGTCCGACCTCTACCTGGCCAGGACACTCACAGAATAACCTCTGCAAGTACCCCCTCGATAACCTAGGTAAGGAAACTAAGGTCACCTCAATATAATCAATGCTCAAGCGGACAGTCGCAGGCAATATTGACTATATGGGTAGGGTAGCAAAGGCCAAAACTCGCAAAAGAGCCCCCAGATATGAATACAATCCTGGAAATATCTTCGGTGCTACTCAGTTATGACTAGGGGTCATCCCAATCAATAACCGCTCACACTGCCTCGTGCTTAACTCCCTTTTAAGAGGAGGATCCTGAGAAACATTAATTATACCAAGGCATTTCACACTCTCACCTAGACAGACACATACATGTTGTTGTTTAGTGGTCTTGGAGAATTTACTCACAATGAACTATTCCAAGACTCTAGAACCTAATCTTGTTGGTGTACCCTATCAAAGAAAATAGTGTAATCCATTTTAATTAAGCATTGATTTTATTTGGCTGTAATTACTCAAAGGGAAATGGTCATGCAACTAATGAAGTTATGACTCAGTAGTGAATTAAATATGCACACCATAACAAACAATGCTAAGTGAAATCTTTGTCAAATGAAAAATAGGGTATGCCACTACATGAGATGCATAAATATATATTCCTTTCCGAATGCCAATGCAATCCTTCCTATATGAAAGCCTAAACACAACTCTCATCCAAGCAATCCAATGCAAGTACCTCCTCAAATCCATATCTAAGATACAACTAAGAGTACAACTACTTTGTATTTTTCAATATAAAAGAATGAAAACTGCAATAAAAGTCATCTAAAATTATCAGTCTCCGAAGCAAGTATAAAACACAAGCCCAGCAAGACACCGAGACAAAAAAGAGTAATGCACTAATGGAAAAACAAAAAGGATAAATGACTAAAACTACTTTCAAAGAAAAATCAATGAAAAAACGGTCTCTGGTCACAAAAGAAGCATCCAACAGACAACATCAAACCCAAGGAAGACCCAACCACACTCACAACCCACCCAAGAACTTCCCACAACATCAAACTCACCAAAAGCGAGGATGTACACAACTATTTAAAGAACAACTACATATATACGTGACTTTTGGCCAAAAATTTGCATGTATACGCATATTTTGGCCAAAAACCTGCGTGTATACGTGACTTTTATCCAAAAATCCACGTATGTACGCAACTTTTGGCCAAAAACCTGCGTATACAGAGAAGACAGTGGTAAAAATCATGCCAAGGGTCAAACCAATAAAGGGGAGCTTCAATGGATAAACATCCTATAAAATTCGACACAGAAACAAGGAGAAACAAAGAGCAAGTCAAGAATATCAAGCCCATTGTGCCCGCAAACCCCCAAATAAAAACAAGGAAAATCCCCAGTGGAGTCGCCAATTCTGTTACAGATAGAAGTTCCTATGGCTTGGGGTACCACAACAGATAGATTAACTCCAGAAATCAATCCTTTCCAATATGCAATAGAAATCAAATCTCTAACACTAAAGGATCAGACCTCGTACCTTATTCCAGACCGTTGAGGTAGATCCCCATTGATCTTTCCAACTTCAGCTTGAATTGATGAATCACTTCCTCAACAACAAGTAAACAAGACAAGCATACTATATATGTTGGTGTTAGATCTATTCTAGAATATATAATCAACAATGTATAAGCATTTTAAATCATCCATGGTTAAAATATTAATTCAAACATACATTATTGGTCAGGAAAATATATTTCTATTAATATAAAATCAGAGATTACAATGGATACAACCTCTGTTGGCCCATCTACGAATTGGAGAAACTGAATCCCCCACTTAGGCCTCCACCACCTCAATCCTCCATCTCTTAATAGCAAGCTCACAAGCAAAAGGCAAGCTTGGGAAGAACTCCAAAGTGCTCCAAGGGACAAAGGGATGCAGAATCAAGCACAAGTTCCAACAACAATGGACTATAGTTTCTTTGCTCACAATTCTCTTATGCCTTCAATGTATCCAAAGGATTTCTTATATAGCTTTTCAAAGGGGTAATGAAAGGTCGAATCTGAGCAATCTTAAGGCATATGGAAGGCCATGAGTCAAGTGATTCAGATCCATGTCAAAGAAAACTCCAAAAGGATTTGGATTTTGTACACATCCCGATGTACGTGGTTTTAGGGGTCAAACCCACGTATATACGCGATTAGGGGTTTAAAAGTCATGTGTATCAATTTTCACATGTTTGTAAGGATGGTCTAGGAAACATCAAAGGACAAAAAATGGTCCAAGGGGTCTAAGGAGTCTTCAGAGGGACAAGGGAAGGCCATACAAGTGTGATTCACCTGGAGTGGTAAAATCAGCTATAACACCTACCGACACTTGGTTAGTTTATCCTTGAAGATCAAAAGTAAATCTTTTTCCTAGTTGAAAAGTGTGGGTGCGATGGTGTCTATGGCGTAGAGCATATGCGCTCTAGATTCCTGGTGTACCCTATGGCTTCCTGCCACTCTCTACATGGTAAACAATATAGTTTGTAGAGGGCCATCCACCACTACTTTTATGGGAATTTTCTTCCCCGATGTCCTGGTTCCAGGAATGCAATGGCTGTCTATCAACTCCTGAGTAGTAATGTCCCCTCCATGGGAACCCATAAAAGAGATGGGAGCACCCCGTCTTGATAGGCCTGTCAGGAAGTAGATGTCCTCTACTTCAACTGTCAATATGTGAGCACCAACCTCAAAATATTGTTGCTCCGAATTCCACATCTAGAGTATATACTCTAGCAGTCACTCATATGATACCATACTGGGTTTGCAGAAAAACTTTAAGAGTCCACAATCTCTCAACGTGGCTATACAACCCCCGTTTCAGTTGGCAAAGGCATCATTGTTGTTATGTTGCCTCTCTTTCCATATGACCATTTTTTTTTATCAATAAGAACCTGTCAGAAACCACCACAAGACTAATTAGAAGCATTCCCAATCATTCAAATCATGAAAAATGAGATAGTTTTTCTTGTGCATGATTTTATGTTTACCCACGGATGACACCGCCTGTGTCCCATTGAGGACAGGTGGTGGCACCACCTGCGCACAGTGTTTTTGGTGTAGTTCTAGCTGGGTACCACTTATCCTGCAAGGGATACGAGCGCTGCCCACTTCCATGGTTTTAGGGCTGTCCTAATAAGCCCAAAACACCACCAAAAATCAAAATTGAAAGCATGAAATGAAATATTGAGGTCTAAGCTATTACCTAGAACTAACGGTCCATGAATCCGATGGCAGATGCTCCTGATATCAACAACTGAAAATATGGCCAAGAAAATGCTCGAAAGGCCCTCCACTATGGGTAAATGGTAAAAGGTTTTGATTTTTTTTTACTATTTACATGACTTTTATATACATTTTAGGGTTTGACATGTTATAGTTTTGTTTTAAAATCATTTATTGCTCAAAATCTATCAGTCGTAATCCTTTGATGTCATTTATTGGAGAATTTAACACTTGTTTTTCAAGTCATTGCAGGATAGAAGAGCGATAGCAGTAAATTTTTGGGAGTTCATTTTTTACTTTTTCGTACTACCATAGAATGGAAAATTTCTTTTGAGCTTTTATTGTGACACTATGGTCATGCTCTCGAAACTTAGTATCAAAGGTCCAAGTCTGTTTTTTATTCTTTTCAAACTCGTAAAATCTCTCATCATAAAAAGAGACCTAGTGGAGTCTTCTTTAAACTCTTTTCAGGCTCCTTAAATATGAAAAGATTGTCGAGTGATCTTGTCTTCTTCACGCTCATTAAAACACTTGAAGAGTCGTTCATCTGACGGTAGGTTATCACTTTTTCAGTTCAGGTGAACTATTTTATGAAAAAGGATGTTATGGAGTCTTCTTCTGTGGTCATTCTGACTCTCTAAACATGAATGATACCGAGTTAACTTTCATTGGACTTGTTAAATTAAACATTAAGAGACCCTCTTTTTGGAACAAACCCCTCCTCTCTCAGGTTCGTAAAACATATGAGTTTGGACTTGTCTCCAGATGAGCTTTAATGAGTGTTTTCTACCCTCTTTGAACTCATAAAACTGAAAAGAAGCACTCATCGACCATGATGGGGAAAGTGGGAAGGGAATCATTTTTGCAAATAAATGGTAGTAGTTTGTCATTACCTTTGAACATGGCACTTGTCTACATATCATTTCAGTCAACTGGGTATTCAACTAATCTCCATGACGATCCACTTTCATGAGTCATGTCACTCCTTTGAGTCTTTCAAAAGAATGCATTGTCCACCATCACACTGTGTGTTTGTCTGGTTTAGTCATGCTGCCAAGACTTTTTTCATGATGCCTTATCTTCAAAGGGAAGTTGAAGAAGTTTTACCTTTGCAGTCAAAATAGTCTCTGTGTCAGTACTTTTGAGTCATTCTTTTGGTTACTTTATTCACATCATTCCAGAACTTTGTTCTAAGTTTCATGTCATCGATGTGGGACTCATCATGGCCCTCCTTTGACGAGGCTATTCTCGTCAACATCATCTCATCATCTGGGAAATATCCTTAGAAAAAAAATTTAGTACCTTGAGATCTGTATGCCTCAATGACAGATTCTCTCGCTCTCGACATAGGTTCACATAATTGACCTTTGATCGATAGAATCGACTGGGTGTTTGACATAAAGACATCTATTCACACTCAGTAGATTGTACTAAGGTACCTTGGGAATCATTGACATCAATGGTGATCTCCCTTGCTCTTGTTAACGGTTCACATCATTGGCTAGTAATCAAGTGGTTTCTACCCTGTTCGACTTTAGAACATTGTAATCACATGGATAGAATCGTACTTTGTGGAATATGAGACGAAGACCCTGGGTATTTGTTTAGTGCTCATTGTTTTCCCCAGGTTTCGATGGAGTTTTGTATATCTATCATGGATCCACATTTGTATGGTCGTGGCTATGCTCAAATTTGCATCTGTATGACATAGATCTATGTTGTATGTCTAGTAGCTATGTCCAAGTTTGAGTCCTCTATCACATGGATCTATGTTGTATTCTGGTATCCATTCTTGTTTATTCCTCTCATGGATCTTCCTTGTATTAGTATGTAGCCATGAGTTGGTTACATTTGTCTATGAGTCAAAAGTATTGATGTACTACAAATTCCTACTTGATGACATTCTCTGACCGAGCTGACATTCTCACCTCGAAGTGACAACTTGTTCTCTCAAAACTCTCACTTATCATATCCCTCTAAGACTCATGCTTTGGGGGGCATTCTGTTATACCTAAATCCTGTCACCATCATGTGATGAGATCCTTAACCTCTATGTTTTCCCTTAATCCCAAAACTTGGAGTGGAAACTTTCTCTGTTTGTCAATTCTATTTGAAAAAACCCAGCATTGCGCTTATCCTTTGGTTGATGAGTCGTACCTTCTCCAACACCACCTTTATTTTATTACAGAGAAGTGGTGGCATCCTCTATACTCTTTGTTCTTAAAGTGCTTCTCACCTAAACCGCTTGGTCATAAGGGAACAAAATCGGTACCCTAGGTAAAATGGGAAAAAGAGAAGTTTCTCAAGGATTCTAGATCATGAGCCTCGTGTCCTCCCTTATCCCTATCAATATGGGTTAGTTTGAGCTCGAGATCCCCCTTGGTAGGATCTTGGAGCCATCTCACCCACAATTCTCTCAACTATCCCTATACATTGAGTCTTATAAATACAAGCTCATATCCATAGTGGAGGGGGAGAACTAAATAGGTATTGTTATGTTGTTGAATTGACTACCTAGTCCAAACCATTGTAGAGCATTGAGAGCAAGTTGGAGCTTATGGGGATGAAGTGTTTGTCTCATGGAGGACCTATTCGACACTAAGGCAACATTTCTAAGATTCTTCATTCATTCTTAATGAAAATCTGGTTTTCGTCCCACATATCTGTTTTTTTCATTTCACATGTATATGTTACTATATTCCTTAGTCACTAGTATGGATATGTAGATGATTTCCTTGTAGATTTGATGTGCTTGTATGTTTGACATGTTTTCATGTACACAAGTTCATGATCAAAGTGGTATTCAAGGTGTCTACAGCATTTAGGGAAGGTATTCATCCTTTGTCGTTCACTCATTTATTTTGGATCTGAACCATTCAGACCAGAGGAACAACTTCTGTTTGCAAAAGGTGCAATATTCTTGATAACAACTCTCTGGTTACACAAATTCTGATTGGGTAGGTGACAGTTCTGATCGACGGTACACTGTAGGTTATGTATTGCAACTTGGTTTGGGTCTGATTTCTTTGTCATGTAAGAAGCTGAAGACCCTTTCTTTATCTTCATGTGAAGCAGAATATAGAGCAATCAAAGAAGCAGCTAAACAAACAGTGTGGTTACGGCATGTTCTTACAAAGCTTAGTCTAGCTCCGAAATCATTCACTACGTTGAAATGTGACAATCAAGGTGTAATCTAGCTTGCTTATAATCTGGTATATCACTCCAAGACAAAGCATATTGACCTTGATACTCATTACATTCACAACCTTATGGAATATGGTATTCTTTCTCTTCAGTATTGTCCTACCGAACAGTAGGCAGTAGATATCTTCACCAAATCCTTCACCGAGGTGAAGTTTGTGCATCTTCATTCCTTGCTTGGAATGCAGGAAGTTGTCATCAAGGGGAAGCAGTAATGACTCCTTCCTTCCTTAGTGTTAGTGTGGGACCTTCTCTTAGGAATTATTAAGGGGGGGTGTTGGAATATATTATATTCCTTGGAAGGTAATAATGTCTTTGTATTATGTCGAAAGTTGTCTACAATATTATGTAAAAGAGTAATACATTTAACCCATAGTTATATTGTATTGTATTTACTTATGTAGAGTCTTTGTCCATGGTATTGTATTAAGAGATGTTATTTTGGAGAATTATATTATCCCACATGCAATATGTGAGAGTAATTCCTCCTCATCTCTTAGTATATAATAGGGTCAAGTGAGTCTCTACATATCATGTATCCTTGATGTAGTAGTGGTACTATTGTGACACTGTTGTACATCATCTATATTCTTTGGGGTATTTGTGCTTTGATCTCTTGTAATATTGGAGAAGACATTATGGAGATAATAGAAGACTACCATCCCATGGATGTAACCCATTAGGGTGAACCACGTATATCAGTGTTCTCCTATCCTTTTCTTTTCTCGTTCTTATCTTTTATGATATGTTGTTGGTTGCTTAGATAGGTTAACTAGTTTAACTTGACTCTATAATTCTAACAATAGATTCATTAAAGCCACCTATTCTTTGTAATCACTCTCCCTCTAAGCTCATGCATCCCCTTATCTGCTAAATAATCCCTTGGGTGATCCATCATTTTCCAAGGTTCTTCCATGAGAAGAGAATATGCTTCTCGAGTCTTATTTCCAAGTAATCACACTAACAACTTCTAATATAGCATAGACCATGGAAAATTCCTTGTGTATACCTTCTTTCATCTAGTTTCCTAGTCACTCCTGTGATCTGTTGAAGGATTCATTTCATTCCTCACATCACAATTTCTCATCAGCATATCCTAAAGACAAAGACCTAGATTTTTTACGATAGTACCTTAGGATTCACTACCCTTACTAGTGAACTCCTTTTCTTTAGTTGTTAGCATTAATCATTTATTGACATTCTGTTGAGTTCCTTCCATGTTCAACTTCAACTCATCAATTCACATGGTAGGGATTGTACTGGTTACTATGGACAAAGACCTTAGGTTCAATAGAATTTTAGCAATCCACTTCGTTGTAATGCTTGGAAGGTTGAGGCATCTCACATTGCTTCTTGGTCCATGTCTTCATTTTCCCTCTCTCTCCACTCTAATACCATTTTGTTCATTCCCAATGCACATATCAAACCATTAGAATCCATCAAGATTCTTGTGTATTGGTGTGTTTTAAATTTATAGAGGTCGTGCAGTATTCGCAATCGTTCTTTCAACACAGTGCAAAGCATATGCAGGTTGTAGTGTAGCAACCCATGAATAAAACGTGTATTCAAGGTTGTGATTAAGTCAACCCATGAATGTTATGTGAGTCTCTTAGGAAACACATAAAATCATAAAATTTTACACTAAAATCAAAAATTGAATGGATGGAAAGGAGGAGAAAGGAGAGATAGCCAACCTGACCCTTGCGGAATTAGAATTTGTCCAACAGTTTGTCGACGGTGATCAACTGAAGTTTGAAGGTAAAACTTGCCAAATATAGTAATTTTTCCAAGTGATATGTCTATTTTGGGTTTTTGAACTATTTATAATAAAAATTTCAAATTTTTACCCATTGTCTATGTTGGAGACATTTACCACCATACACACTCTTTTTGGTCAGAATGGCCTAGTTAAACCACTATCCTAAGTATAATTGACATTAATTGACATCAGTGGAGCATTAATTACCATCATCCAGTCACACCCATGCCAACCTATAGTCAAGGAGGCTAACTTAGCCTTCTCCTACAGTCAAGGAGGCCAACTGGAGCACTCCAGGGGTGATCTGAGTGATATTAATGCACCTAATTGCTAACTGGTGGTTACAATCAGTTCAACTAGTTAGTTAAGGCACCTCCTCTCATTAAAAATATTATTTAATGATTATTTATTATTATTTAATGATCTGGAATCAACAGGGTGCCTCCACCAACTTCTGATGATCAGTTCATCTTCAGTTAACCTCATCGGGGTTCATTGAAGTCATGGATCACTAGCACTTGATGGTTGGCTTTCTATGACATGTGTTTGATCTCCTTCAGTTGAGATTAAGTCATTTATTGCACTCCAACTTCTGTTAGGGTTTGGCGAGTCAATTAGGGTTTTGGTCAAGTGGTTAACTGAGTGTGAACCTATGGTTAAGAGTCAGTTAAGCTAGACTCACTCATTGAATTCGAATTTTCTCCTTATTTATTTGAATTCCTCATGGATTCAAGCTATTTCTTGACATTGTTATTGTAACCATTCATTGTTTATTGAATATATAGAGAGGAAACCATTCTGGTTCCGATTAACACCATTTCATGAGTATTTGTTGATTATTCTTTGATGAGATTGATTCTTTGTTCCTAGATCAATGTGCAAGATTAATATGGTATTAGAGCATACGGTGGGACAAAGATCTATTTCTCAAAAACAAGCTTTTTGACAAATTTCTCCATGAAAAGTGAGCAATAGCTCAAAAATCCAGCACTGCACTAGAAGCCAAGGCTTACCACTAAATACCCCAAGTAAAGAACTTGTTGATCAAGCTTGCTTGATTGACTATGCTAGGTGTGATGAAAGCCTAAAATGTGCAGGCTTTCTGACCTTAAGGTGACCCTTTTTTTTTTATTTGCAAGTTTTAACAAGTACAACTTCGAATGTACTCATCAATCCCTCTTCTCACCCCATTCACAAGCTATTTGGAATGGAAGTTGAAGATGATTGCATCTCTGAAGAGACGAGGTCTCTATGAGGTGTTTATTGGACTTGGAAAAGAGTCTTATGAGAATGAGAATGACTGGATAAATTATGGTAACAGATATTTTGGAGCAATATGTCTGGCCCTTTCTCCTAGCTTGTACTACCTTAATGGTTTTTCTGAATACCCAAAGGATCTCTGGACAAAATTAGACAAAACCTTTGGCAATCACAGTGAGGATCATAATAGTACTTTGGAGATCACATCCAGTACCACAAGAGTTATTTACTTAAAATTATTGGCCTCTACTCTCTTTGATGAAGTCGTTCAAGATAAAGATGAAGCATAATCTTCTACACATTCAATTCAAATTGAAGAAAGTCTCCATGCAGTGACTCCTTCTCCTGATGCTCCGGAAGTTCATGAGATCTCTGATATCTCATATTCCCATATTGATAAAATAGAAGAATACATTTGAATATCTTATATTGAAGAAAAATACTGCTGCACTTCCATGCAAACATTCACCGGTGATTTTCCTTTGAATTATGTGCAAAATTTACCAGTAATTGCTTTCAAAAGTGAAGAGAAATTTGAATTTTCTCCCTCTAATGTTGCTGATGGTGTGAAAATATGTAAAAAATTGGATATTTTGGAAGAAATATAAGATTATAAAAGTGACACATTCGCTCCCCATGATCTAGATCTTCCAGCAAAATCCTCCAGGATTGCATGCACCAAAATTCAGAATTTTGAAGAAAAATACAATTGTTCATCCACCGTCTCGGTTGACCATAATTGTGTATCTGATATGAACCTTATTGGATATGATATGATATTATTTTTATCTGATCTGATATTTCTTGGTTCAAAAATTTTGGGTTCATAAACCTTCAGTACTGCTTGTAGCTGTTCTCATCAACGGTGTGAAGAAACAAGTACTGCAAGTCTCCTTCGAAACTACTGGTGGGGATTTGATTTCATTTCACAGTTTTGGATCTGTTTTGAACTTATTTGTATCTGATTTAAATTATGATCTGATATTATTTTGTTCATATTTTAAAATCCAAGAGCTTTCAGTCATGCTTGTAGCTACTCTCACCAATTCCGGTGTGAAAAATCAAGTACCGCAGTTCTTCTTCAATTTTGCTGTTGGGGATTTGGTGTTAGTTTCCTCTTATGAGGTTGCTGATATTTTATTTTGTGAATCACTAAATATTTTTGAAGATATATTAGATTATGGAGCTCAAGCATTCTCTCTCCAGAGTCCCAGGGATTCTCTACCTTTGGTCACAAGCTCATCTCCTCACAGAACTAGTAAAGAGGAAGACATTATGCATCCGCTTGGACACTTGCTCCTAAAAATTGGGGCTTATTTTACCACTCATGGTTTGCTGTTCAAGGCTGCAACATATAACTTTCTTGACTGTTCCACACATGGTTCGAATCCTCAAGAACCTTTGCTCTCTCTTCAGAAGATTTCAGTTGCTCTACATGGGTCCCATGTTCACCGTGCAACTATTTATATTTCTGATTCAGTTGAGTGCATTGTTCTTCTTCCAAAGTGGAAGATTTCTCCAGACATATTTATTTAGTTTGGATTCAAAGGTTCACATGCATAGTCTCAAGATGCTGCTGCATAGAAGAACCAATTCTTGATTTACTGCTTAGTTTGAGGGGGGTATTTTTCCCATGAGGTTTTCCCCATTTCCTTGGTTATATTAAGCAGTTACTTTATTGTACAGGGTGACCTATGGCCTTTGTTTCTGGGGCCCTAGCATTTTTATGCATCTATGTTTTCTAACTCTTCCTGAGTATAGCTTAAGGGGGGGTGTTGGAGACATTTACCACCATATACACTCTTTTTGGTAAAATTGGCCTAGTTAAACCACTATCCTAAGTATAATTGACATTAAGTGACATCAGTGGAGCATTAATTGCCATCATCCAGTCACACCTATGCCTACCTACAGTGTTATCCAACTTTTTGTACCATAAGTTGGGTTACCTGAGGAGCCGCCGGTTGACAGAATTGTTCAAAGTCTGATTCCAGTGTATCAGTTGATCCGTCTGCTTGTCTAGCCAATATTGGCTAGTCACTTTTTTATTTGAATAATTTTGACCATGGCCCCGCGGGGTTTCTAATAAAATGTGCTAGTAGGATTTTTTTGAGTGGTTCGGTCTCCTAAGACGTAGAATCTCAAATAGAGTATTCCAAGGAGTTTTTCGCCCCTGACAATTATGCTTTGCCTTCAGCCGAGTATAATAGACGAGGTTTTCTCCCGCTTCCTCCAAAGCTGGAATGCCCGATGTTGAATTCTGGGCCTTGGGGGTTATTAGAGCCCAACTGAGTGTTATAAGCCTACTAGACATTATTTAGATAGATCATGGTCATGTCCTAAGTCATCTGGACACATAAAAAAAAATTCAAAAAAATCTTTTTAGAACAGTGAAAAATTATTTCTTAATTTTTAATTAATTTTCCTAACTTTTTTTTGGTTAATTTTTCCATAAATTAAATGGAAAAAACCTGTTCATGATCCAGACTCAGAATTCAGTGATTGAAGGCTCTAACCTTAAGCCAAAAATAATTCTTCATCAGCCAGCCAGTCAGAACCAACTTTCAGATCAGCAATCGGACACATAATGCCTTTTTACTCAAAACCGTCAGTTTTGAGTTAAAAAATGATTTTTAGTAAAAAAATGATTTTTATTAAAAAATTATTTTTATTATAAAAAAAAAAGATTATTTTGGAGAAAACTAAAACTCTCCAAATTAATCCAATTTTAATAAAATAAAAGGGTAAATGACATCTCATGGAACACTTATGACGATCAGAGTTATCATAACTTAGCTTCAGTCATCATTAAGAGAGCAATTAATTTATTATCAGTTATCAGACATGTCATCTCCAGCTAAAGATGAGATGGAGAGCTCTCATTGGTCCGGTGATTTGATCGAGGTGAAGACTAAAGCTTGCACCATCAGTGGGCTTCCCAAACCTAACAGAGGCTCCAACCAGACCTAAGGATGAGCTTACCTACATCACACATGTGGGCTCATCCTTGGCTTGTTTTCAGTGCACAGGTTTGGAGTGGGGGCGCCTTTCCTGGGTGGAGGCCTCCCGTCACTCCCAGTTCTCCAGTTTAGGTCTGGGCTCTTTGTTAGGTGGCTAAGCTGGTTAGGGTTGGTTTTTTGGTTTTAGGGTTTTAGCACTCTCTCATTTGTTAAAAAGAGGCTCTTTTAGCTCTATTGGGATGGATTTTGGTGTAGAGAAACTCTGGTGAAACTTTTGTAATTGCTTGTTGCTTCTATGCAACCATTGGGATAAAATTAAGGCTTTGGAGGCTCATGTGGTGTGATTCTTTGGATGATTGCACTTGATGGATGAGGTGATGTTGTTTTAATGCTGTTCTTTCTTGTTTATTTGAGATTATGATGTTATGCTTTAGAAGGCTTCTGTAAGCACATAAGAACAGGTATTTGCGGTTTGCAAGTTAGCTGTTTATTGATTTACTTCTAGAATTTAAAAAAAAGCATTGTTTTATTCAGTTGTAGTTCATGCTCTTCTTTATTTAAATTTGTGAACAATACATGATCTAATCTTTGTATGGCAAGTCTATGAGTGTTATTTTGCAGATCCTTCCATCCAACCAAGCAGAAGTTCGAGCTCAGCTGCATCTTCTTCTCTTGGAGTCAAGTACGCTTTTTCAGTAATCGCATGCTTCATGAGATCCAAGTGCTTTAAAAAGATCCACAGGTTCGACCATTCTCTCCTTGCTTTTATTCATCATTCAAATTAAAAAGTCTTTATTTTCTTGGGATTAGGGCACGTTTGGGCTAAAGTGAACATTCATTCACTTAGCCTTTGCCCCGGTTGGCTGCCCTATGCTTTACTTTCAGCCTTTTAGGCATTTTATTTGCAGCCTTTCCTTCCCTTTGTTCGCTGTCCACTTTTCCCCACTTTTGCCCTTTTAGACAGCCCTCTTTTGCCTCTTTGTTCCACATTTTGCAGCCCCTTTCCATCCTCTTTTTGGGCCATATTTTGGGCTGTATTTTCAGCCTTTTAGGCCTTTTATTTGCAGCCTTTCCTTCCTTTTGTTCGCTGTCCACTTTTCCCCATTTTTACCCTTTTGGACAACCCTCTTTTGCCTCTTTGTTTCCACTTTTTGCAGCCCTTTTCCATCCTTTTCTTCAACCATCTTTTGGGCTGTACTTTCAGCCTTTTTCACCCTAATTTTGCAGCCCTCTTTCTCTGATTTGCAGCCCTCTTTCTCACTTAGTTTCCAGCCTTCTTTTGACTTCCCTTTTGCTCTCTTTCCACCCCTCTTTCACCCCTCTTGCCTTGCCTTTTCCTTGCCTCTTTTCTTCCTTCTTCTTGGTGAGTTTGGGTAAATGTTTTGAGATAGTTTATAGATTAAATTTCAAGTTATTTTTTATCAACTAATATCATAACAATTGTGTGTCTAGAGCTCTTAGATTGCAGACAGGTGAAGGAGAGCACAAAGGCTACAAATGAACAAGGAGTGCAAAAAGAACAAAAATACTGCTATCCCTCTTCTTGCATCCCCTTCTTTCCCCGTTCTTCCAAGAAGCAAAGAACACATCATCATTGTAAAAGATTAATAAAAAGAGCTGAGTGGGAGGAAGTCTCCTTCCTTTTCTACTTCCCCTATTTTGGGGAAGTGTGTCTTGTGTTCATTTTCATGATTTACTTAGTGTAGTTTTCCTTCAGCAATTAGTTTAATTCTTTGATTAGACTTAGTTTCATTCTTAGTAATTGCTAGATTTATCATTGCTGGTTGGTATCTTGTTATAAATTGTTAAATCATAAGAAGAACCAAAATCTCTTGAATCTCACCATAAGGTGGATCAAGAGTGCTCTCTGTCGAAGAGTTTTAATCAACCACCTTTCATATTAATTATTGTGTTTGTTTAATTCAAATCATCCATAAGTAAGACTCTTGAACTTGCAAAAACACAAGTCAAGAGCACTCTCTATCGGAGAGCATCCTAGGTTTGCATAATCCCTGCATTAGTTTCATCTAGATTAGCTAAGTCTCTTAAACCGTTGTCATAAGACAAGGTCAAGAGCGCTCTCTATCGGAGAGTTTTAATTAATTAACTTAATAAAATTCGCAACTCACATCCCTTTAATTAATTAACTCCCTTCCCCCTTTGCCAGAGTATGCTCTGACTGATCTTCGATCGGAATACCCAGAAATGGCATTGGATCTCTAAACCCCACAAGAGGAACTTAACTAAAACTTTTCCTTATAACCAACGCACCAGCGTTGTTCGATAAATACCGAGGCATGTGGGCAAATTCCAAGTGTGGGCGCCGGGCTACCTAATCTGGGATCTGGTAGTTAAGTTATTGAACACTTACCTTTGACCCCAGACAGGTCCGTCATGTCTTTGAACGGAGCCACTGAAGGTATTACTTGTTAGGACATCCAGCCACCATAAGTGAAGATCACAAACAAAAAAAAAACTCTTAAAATATGCCAAGAGCACTTGCAAAACCTAGTACTCACTAGCTTAAATTCCTAGACTTTATTTCACACGCTTATTTGAATCCATAAGGCACTGGTCCTTTGTTATATTGGATTAATTTTCTATCTTGATCAACTGTCTATGGTCCATTTCAATTGATTATATTTGAATGCTTAAGTTATAAGTCTGGAATATTTGCTTATATGTGTGATCTCTTGTTAGCAACGTGGATTGCTTTAATTAATCATCATCCCCTTAATATTAATCACTTCAAATCATAATAACTCCTAAACAACACCTATCCGCATTCGCAACTAATCAAAACACTTTAACAACTTAAGAGCCATAGAAACTCTTTTGTAGGGACTACCCCCCTTGGCTTCGTTAGGAGTTAGCCTA
>LPNX011153217.1:50011-68613 GCA_001517045.1 Pseudotsuga menziesii | reverse complement strand
TTTCTCCTAAAACTAAATTAAATTTTTACATACATAAGTTGGTTCTGAGTGTTATAAAGTTGAGTGTTCTAAGTGCCATAAAATTGAGAGCTGTAAAATCGATAAAATTCTGACTAAAAAGATGGAGATTGTGTGCTTTATAGCATTTTTCATGGCGGTCATCATACCATGGTATTTGATGCAGCTAAGGAGAAACAAGGGGGATCTGATGAATTGGCCAGTGTTTGGCATGGTCCCGTCGTTGTTCTGGAATCTGAGTAACAGATACGAGTGAGCAACGGGAATACTGAACCGAAATTAAGAAACATTTAGAGTCAAATGCCCATGGGTAAGTAATTCTCTGTTCAAATTCGTGACATGCAGTCTCAAAAATTTAGAATACATTCTCAAAACCGAGTTCTGTAATTTCCCTACGGGATGGTAATTCAATTTATATATATATGCTATTGGAGCTGCAATTACCACAGTGCTGGCTTACTTTTTTAAGCCAGCATGTACTATGCTTTTTTAATATAACTGGCCCTTCAATTCTAACAAATGATGTGTATTGTTCTTGATTTTGGTAAAAATGTCCATGCCTTCATAAAAGTAATGCATGGAGAACAAAGAAAACCTTGAACACAGATCTTTGCAGATGCATGTAAAAATAACACCTATGTACAACCACAAGAAGCTACGAATCTGAATATTTGCACCTTGTGTAAATGCAAATGGAACTTGTATGTGACATTAGGATTGATTTTAAGATATATATATTACTAATTAACCATCCATCCAAGAAGAAAGACTAAGGTTTACCAGTGTTACCAATGTTGAAAAAACCCAAGTAGATGTGCAAAGAACAATTTTTGTCACTACTGTAGCTCAGAATTTTCTTTCTCCATGGCAACTATGCAAGCAATCCTTTCATAAACCTGTTACAGTTTTAACAATTCCACTAATCACCCATGGTCAAGAATAGGTTACAATGATCAGAATTATTTTAAAGGATCTGATTCTCACCTTAGAGAGATCGAAATAAGTGGTTTTGATACCTTCATCAGATACTGGAAACTTATGAGGATTGCAATGAGCCTGCTCAGTACTGACATCCTTTCCATGACGGGTAGTAATTATCCAAGAAAAATTTCATGGACAGCAAAGTTTCTATCAAAATCATCAGATGTGCTAAATTATAGCATACCCATAAAGTCTAAAACAAGAAAACAAACAAGGGATCAAACATACCTGTAATATCATTATCTCTTTGTCATTTTCCATGTCAAGGTGGTTATCCCATCTTGACAGACCCAAATTTGATGTGTCGTACCTATACCAAGCATTTAATCATATGAAACTCTTAATTTGTCTCAATATAGAAAATAACACTCTTTCCCATGAAGTCCTAATTTCCTAGTTTAAACCAGAATCAAATACAAATGCATACATCATAACAAGCTTGCCCACATTGATTATGACTGCTCTTGTACAATGCACAGATGGTAGTAATCATAGTGCTGATCTAGAATTTTGTAGTTCATTTCAAGAATAGTAAGGCAATTAGGGTGGCTTGTCAAAATATAGGCTTCCAAATCAAACCATGCAAAAAATGAGGGTATTTATACTATAAGTATAAACAAACCAAGTAAAAAAGAAATAGGAACAGTTTGTCATGTTAATGACAAATTTCTTCTGAACAATAAGAAAGAATTTTGCCTACCAATCACAAGGAATTCCAGCTTCTGCTCTTGCTTCATAGTTAAATGGCCCTTTTAGCTCCACATCAAGCTCCTCTAATAGCTCTGTAACAAACATGCAATGTGCAATACTACACCAAAATTATGTATGTCATAAAAGCAAGTTGATGAACAAGGGTAGATCAATGAAAAGGAATGCTTGGGGCATGGCATCTAAAGGATTATGAATTTCACGTTCCAGATGTATCTATCGGGGTTCATATTTCCATACAGACCTGTAAATGTATTTTCAGGCATGCAACCCATATTTCTGCATACTGTCAGAAACCAAGACACGCCCACTGCAACATGTGCAATTTCTTCTTCTGCAATGCGTTTGACAATATTGGATGTCCTGTTATCGCCGAGGCCAACCAATTTTTGTACAATCCTAGGTCCAGCATCAAGACCTCTGGCCTCCTAAGACAATTAATATAAAGTTATTGGATACTGGAGAGTTATCATTTGCTCCAAAATAAACAATTGTTTGCTACCAAGCTCAGATGACTGGAATATAACTACGAACTTGGAGGGTTGTAAAGGGTAACCTAAAATAATAATAGTTAATATAAAAATATTGAACTTAAACTTCATTCTAAATGAAAGAACGAGATCATTTGCCACACATGACCTGGAAACTCCTAGGATTTTATTCTAAAACCACTACATCATCAATGACAATGTGGTTTTATTCTTTCACTATTTTACATGTGTCGTGGGATAGCATAACATTAACGTAATTATGAAGAATTTCACTTTCAACAAAAACATGCTACAATTTTGATCAAAATATTGATTAGGAGGCAAACTTTCATCATTTTTCATATTCAATTCCCCAAGCATTTGGCAAAGAATTCATTCTCAACTTGAACAAACATGGAATGAGTGGTTGTATCTAAAACCTTCTTAGTCGGGTATTTTTCGACAAGAAGTTCACAATCCTAAATACCATCACCACTAATGCTTTGAAATAAACTATTAATCAAGACTGAAGGACTTGATTTTTCATCCACTTGGGGCCCGATCTGGTCTTTAATGTGACCAAGATTTTAGAGGATACAAATTATACTCATTCTCCCAAGATTTATTTCCATCGTGGATTCAAGGGTTACTTGTTGATTATATGAGGGTCGATTCTCACCACCTACATGTAAAATAGAGGATGAATATATCTCCTTGTATTTACACCTAGACCAGTGACCAATTAAATAAGTGATTTGAAAAGATTTTACTCCCGAGCTATCAAATTGTTGAGTGTAACCCTGAGAATGGGAGTCTTCATTATCATGAGCAATATGATCACTTTCATTTTGATGGGTCTTACATAGAGTTTTCAATTTGGGTTTTTTCATTAACTATGACTGAATCACCCTAGGGAAAAGACACAGACACTTGTTTTTCTCAGTAATTCATCGATAAAGACTGAATTTTCAAGTTTGAGAGCAGAGGTAGGGTTAATGTCATGAGGAACATCATGAACTTCCTTTTGGGAAGTGTCATTCTATTCACGAAGGGTTTCTTCAAAAACATTTCTCATAACAAATTCATGCCAGTTATCCCTAACGGGTTCAAATTATATTCTATAAAGATGTGAATCAACCTGAAATGCTATAATCTGTGAAAAGGGAAATCTGAGGCCTTTTGGACTTAAACTTCATTCAAACCTAGGCACAAAGGGGATATTACCCACATATAGTTGAGTGCCCTCAGGAAGAGGAGGATAGTCCTGGTCTTCAACTGTCTCTTGCTCTGCTTTACTCTCTGTACCAATTGCTACATCTGATTCTTCCTCCTGAACTGCTTGAATCCCCCCCAATTGCTCTTCCAATTCTTTTCCTTCTGAAAATCCTGATGCAGGGGGGGGCTCCTCCACTTCTTCTTTTGCTTGCACCAAAGGAATATCCTATGCCTCCTCTACCACTTTTTCCACCACTGGTGAATCCTGTACCAATGATCTAATTCTTAGGACCCGCGTCCTGCCCAAAACAAGGGTCAAACAAGAAATCCCATGGCAGGCATGGGATATCCCTGAATGACAAGGGGCAACCGTTGGCAAGGCCATCATAGGAAGCCTTGAACAAGGAGCCTTCAGACATGCTGAACCTCCTCCTAAAGCTGTTACTGTTGTTGCTTCTAATGAAGGCAGCACTTGGGTAGTCGCCATTGAAAAGCATGAAGCTGCCATCTTCACAAAAACCTCAAAAAAACCTGCCCTAAAACCTTGCAAAAATTCTAAAACTGCAAAAGGATCCTATAACTTCATCGGATAGTGTCTAATTCTTCATCAATTTCACTTTTACCTAAAACATTTAGGTGCTTGCTTAAGGGAACTCAGAACTTTGCCACGCTACTAGCTCTGTCGATTCCTCCTCTGCCTTAGTTTCCATTGCCTTTGTTGGTGGTTCCAAACGGGGTTAACCACTTTGCTACTGCGCCATCCATGTCTCTATGGCCTGTGCTCCTACCGTGTTTACCTGAGCTGTCTCCGCTACTTTCAATTCATAAAAACCTTGTTTTAGTAGGGCCGACACATAAATTCCCTCCCTATTTGGGGTACTAAAATGGATGTATAATAAAAAAAATGGCTATTTTGGGAAGTTTTCGTCGCTTAAGCAACAACTAAAATGGAGGTATAATAAAAAAAATTGGCTATTTTGGGAAGTTGCCGTCACTTAATCCGTCGCTTAAGCGACGCTTGCCAATGCGCCGTCTCTTAACTGACGGTTATGAGAATAGTCGTCCCTTCACTGACGCTTGTGGCTGCATTTACAAAAAAAAAAATGTATCCTTGTGATTTTTGGTAAGTTTAAAACGAGAAATCCACGCGCCGTCGGATTTTTCCGTCGGATTTTGGATCGAAATGTAGTAGTGATAGGTCATAGCCATATTGGGTAGTAACCTTTGAAAAACTAGCATGGCATTTTTTAAAAACAAAGGCATGAATGCAATAATAATAACATAGAAAAAATTTCTTTTCTTTTCACTGAATATTAAACAAAATATAAATTTTATAATAGAATAACGATAAACAAATTATCTTTTAAATAGAATAGCTCCAGAAACAATAAACATTTTTAACAAAATACAAAGTCATATTAATAATCAATATACCAAATTTCAGAATAGTATTGAGACATAAAACAAAGTAGCAAAGGTACAGAGTAAAAATAAAATAGTATATCAGTTACAGAATGGAACTGAGAGAATATCGGCGGATTTAAATCAAGTTAGAGAGAAAACACAGTGGCTATTCTGCCTTAAAAACTTTATTAAAAATTTATAGTCAGAGTTACAAAACAACAGTGATACGAATTCCCACAAGACACATGATCTGCAAACAAAATAGAGATTTAGATATTAAATCTATATAAATCTCCCATTATAGCCCGAAGGATTTTTAAAAAATAACACATAACTCTGTCAAACAAGAGGTATACCATCAAAACAGAAGGCTTCCTGTGAAAAACTGTGAATATTGAAACGAAGCAACCAGAGAAACTCAGTACCGCCTTTTCCCTTAGCTTTCACAATGTTAAAGATCGTAGGGTTCAAAGGCTTAAGGTCTTACCAGGACCCTTAGGCACCACCCTCAACCTGAGCCCAATTTCAAGCCAAGAATCATTATTAAATGACCGTCGAAAAACTCCTTCCAAACAAACAATTGACATAGGTTAAAACTTTAACAATATAATTAAATCACAGTACAAAAACTGGAGAACAAAGCGAAGAAGGATAAAATTATTGACAGCGAAGGGTCGTGGCATGAAGTCGAAGGAAGTGAATGAAATAACACTAGAATGTGAAGTTAAGATTTACAGAGTTGATTGTTGGAAGAGTCGAGAGCCTTCGACTCTTCCCCACCAGCCCCACAACGCAAAAGAACAATGTAGAATACTAAACCCTTTTGGGTTTTCGTTAGGGTATAAACCATTACACAGCTGGATGGCACTTAAGTCCTTTCACGTGGGAACATTTAAACCCTCCATCTACATTCATGTAGATTTAATCTATCATGCATTTTCTCTATAGTTTAGAACAGTTCAAAGTTATATCAATTTTCATGCTATGAACATTATGAACTAGGTTGAGCATTGTACAATTGACCTTTTCACTTTTTGTAAATGAAAATCACTTTTGAACCCTTGTTTAACCTTCATCCATGTTGGCGTCACCTTGGAACATTTACCTTGGTTCTTTAGTTTGTTAAATAGCGCAACGAGGGGGAAACAAATCCATTTTTCTTGAGAACACCTCCAATAGTACAGGGTTAAACATGCATTAGCTTATAGAATCTAAGTAATACCTTTAGCCTGTAAACCTAAGAAACATAATAGGTTAGTAAGAAAAGGATCGAAAGTGTTAAAAACATGACGAATATATACAAGTTAAACACACAAACTATAACTTATGACAAAGCAGGCATGATAATTCAACATTTGAAATTAAGGAATTTATCATAAGTCTCAAAAGTCGTATCGAGTAGAATGTCATATGAATCATTATGCAGAGATCTTATTCAAGCTTATTTAAGTTTCATTTTCACATGAGTTTTTATTATAAGCTAAATCCTAAGTTGAATTTCGATATCAAGGATTTATATTATGTAAAACCATATTAGGTCTTTTAATGATCTAAATCTTACGTATTATTTTTTTTTACTTATGGAAATTTGGATTTGTTACATTAAGTAAGTATCGTAATGGGAACACTAATTACTAGTTCATCATGATTAAGAGTAAATGACCTTTAGAGGTGGAATTTATGTATGAAATAGCTTGTAATGGATATGTAATGTTTCTAGAAGGTGTTAGTAATCCTTCCGAACCCTTGTATAATATGTTGGAATAGTTATTGAATTTATTTTAATTTATTAGTAACTAAAGGGATTTTGTTGAAAAATGAAATTTAATATTTGTTTATCTAATCCGCTATGCTAAAATTATCTAATTAGACTTATAAAGCTAACGATGTGTCTGTCAGACCTTTTGATATCCCCAGGTAACATTATATAAAGGTAGGACCCACAAAGACATATACCTTATCATCTTTTAAAAACAAAATATAACTAATAGAAAATATCAAGCTTGGCATAGTTATGAAGATTTTCAATGGATAAATTTATATATTCTAAAAGGTTATTCAATTTCCTACATTTCAGGTTTTTTACTCAAAGCAATAATTATTGTCTAAGTATCTCAAAATGTCCATTTAAGTTTAGGGATGCTTGTTTTTTTCAGTTGTATACTACATTTAACCTGTCAAAATAGAATTCATTAGCTTGCACCACCATCCCAGAAACAAATCCCTTTTCTTGGACACAATTAACGAATTGGATATCATGTTGGGGTTTTATTTCATAGGTTACAATCCACTATGTGTAAGATGGGTTCTCCAAGTAGAAACTAGGCTACATATTTACCAGCGGACAGAGTTCATGTTTCGTGCTTCAAACAAACAATAATGCGACCTAGATGCATACAATGACCTTCTTGAGTTCGATGACAACTCTAAGATGGTTAACTTGAGTTATCGCTTAGTTATAAAATTTCTCATCGGGACTTCAACCTTTTTTTACTCGTCCGTTAAAACTTGTCCAACTCCGTCCTCACATGTTGAAGTCGAATTTTGACTAAACAAGTTGAATTTTGACATGTTAAACTTACCAAAATAATTTGAGAAGTTTTTACTGTGACCGACAAGTTTTTCAATAGACTACTTTTGGTTGGACTTTCAACCTGACACTTTTTTACCTTGACAAACACTTACTCCACTTCGACTGCTTTTACTTCGACCCATTTTTTATTCTGACCAACTTACTAGACTTAACCACTTTTAGTCGAATTTTTACAAAGGATATTTCTTAGTCTAAAGACTTATAAAATGAAAAATACTTTTCACCGACGAGTAACATGGAGCAAAACTTGAAACAACTATAATATGACAAACTTACAAAATCATATAGCCAATTATTAAGTAAGACTTGTGTCGACCACACCGTCATAAAAACTCAAACTTTTACAAGGTGAAATGTTTCTCGATTTTATGATATTTCACTTAAACTATAAATGTAAACACCATTTACTCAAGTGGTTCTAGAGAGAATGTGCGGATAAATAAAACATGCATTCAACTATAACAATATATTTATAAATCTTGTCAAGACATAACAAGAACTATTGCCTCAAATACAAACTTGGAAATTTACAAGGATGTTTCACCTTTTACAGAGCCATTATAGGAAATTTCAACTCAAAATGGGCCTTCTAAGGAAAATTAATAAAATAATAGTTAAAATAATAAAATAATATTTATTAATTTTGGAGGAAGAAAAAAAAACTACTTTTTTGTTCGTATTTTCGACATATCTCCTTGTGTTTTTTCTCAAATTTTGATCGAGAGAGCTCGTTGGATGCGGAATTAAGTTCCGCATCCAACGAGCTCTCTCTATCGAAATTTGAGTAAAAACACAAGGAGATACATCGAAAATATGAACAAAAAAAAGTGGCTTTTTTATGATACCTATCCCCAAATTTATATTAAAAAATTGTTTAATAGGTGCTCCCTTTTTGAATTTTAAAGCATTTTGATTAGCTAATACATGATGACATGGAATTTGTATTATTTTTGGAAGGCCCATTTTAAATTGAAATTTCCTCTAATGTTCGACTCTCATCACTTTCCAAAAACACATGGATCTTGATCTCATGAACTCTCCATATATTTTTTCCTTCTTCTCCACTATTCAATTCTCTTTTCACTATCTGCTGTTGATTTACAAACTTCTTCTTCTTTATAAAGACAAGCTAAAATAGCTTCTCTATGAAGCTACCGACTTGAACATTAAATAGTGTAGTAAATATCCACCTAGAAACTTAAGTTCGGAAATTTAATTCAACTCGTTTACATAACAAAGAAGTGAACACTTCAACCTCTCAAAGAGAGTGACAGAGCATGACCAACTATAGACTTCGACAAAGTCGAAAAACAAGATAAGAGGATCAACTAGTAATTAATATTCCCAGCACTCCCCCTTAATTATGAGTAGATGGAAATCTTAAAACCAAATATTAAAAAATGTTTTAGAGATAAAAATTTCTTTGTTCATGACTAACTTCATTGTATAGAACTTGTCATTCCAAGATAACTTCATAGATACTAGAATGTATCTTTTTCTAAATTTTGTGTCAAGATGTATGCAAGTTGATCTTCAGACCTACAAAATTCTAAACAAATTTATTTATTGCTCACCAATTCTATTATTAAATGAAATATTGTGTTGATGTGACTACTTCTCTTATGAAAAACATGGTTCTTAGACAATGCAATGGTTGAACTGTTGTCACAGAAAATGGTTGTTGGTTCTTCTATAGGTCTTTTAAATCCTCCACATCTGGATGGATTGTTATGCAACGCCTATAGTTGTGACATATTCTTCTTTTGTTGAATACAAAGTTACAATGCGTTGTTTCTTTAAATCCCACGACACAACACCTATACCAAAATGAAATGTGTACCCAAATGTGCTCTTCATATCATCTGTGTTTCCTCCATTGTCACTGTCAGTGTAACCAATGAGATTAAAACTTTCTGACGTTGAATACATTATACCAAGATCCTTTGTTCCACTTACATACCTAAAAATTATTTTACCTGCTTGCCAATGGGACTCTTTTGGTGATTCCATGAATATTGAGAGTAGACTTACTCCATACATGATGTCTAGTCTTGTTGAAGTTAAACACATAAGGCTACCAACAATCCTTTTAAATAGCGTAGGATCTACATTCGATCCATCATTATCCTTAGTTAATTTTAAATCTGTTATTACTTGTGTCGAGGCTGTCTTGAAATTAGACATATTGAATCTTTCTAAAAATGAACTTGCATACTTTGATTGTGATAAGAATATACCACTTTCAAACTGTTGGACTTCAATGCCCACAAAAAAATTCAAAAGTCCAAAATCAGTCTTTCAAATTCACTTTCCATGACTGCTTTAAAATATTTTATGCCAAAGTCACTGGTAAATATCAAATCATCTACATAAAGGAAGACAATTAACGTCTTACCTTTCTCATTAACTTTGGTGTACAACGTCGGTTCACTTTCACTTCTATGAAATCCATTTTCGGTGAGATAGGAATCAATTCAACTCTACCAAGCTCTAGGAGCTTGCTTCAAACCATACATAACCTTTTTTAGCGTGTACACTTAGTTCTCTTGACCTAGAAATTCAGAGCCTTTTGGTTGTTCCACATACACTTCCTCTTCTAGATAGCCATTTAGAAATGTTGATTTAAAATCTATTTGATAAACATACCATTTTTTTTGTGCAACAAATGTCAGAATTGTTCTAATTGTATCCATGCATGAGATAGGTGAAAAAGTTTCATTGAAGTCTATGTCAGGATGTTGTGTGAACCCTCTTGCGACCATTCTTTCCTTATGCTTATGCACATTCCCATCAACATCTTTCTTGGTGTTGTAAATCCATTTGACACTAATTACATCTTTATGTTTTGGTACATCTACCATTTCCATGTTTGATTATTCTGAGTGCATTATATTTCTTCATCCATGGCTTGTGCCCATACTTCATCTTCAACATCTTCCTCAAATGTTAGTGGATCATCTAATTGAGAAAATAATGCGAAGAGAGAGAGAATGAATTTGGTGTACCAGATTCATATATTTTGTGTAGACTTCTTGTCTTCACTAGATCTTTCAATGTCGACCTCTTGGTGTGGTTGTTGACGTAGCTTGAGCTGCGACTTGTGTCGACGTTCCTTGTGATAAACCATGTGGTGGTGTCATGGGAGTCAAAAGTGATGCAACATTTTGACTTGCATGTGGTATATGAACCACTTCCTCTACCATGTCATCATGGTCGAAATCCAACACAATCTTGACATTCTTCTCAATGGTTCCATCCCATGATTCATTCTGGACAAATTGAACATCACGGTCGATGATCACTTTCCTTGTGACAAGATCATACAACTTGTATGCTTTTGTGCCTTCAAAGTAACCAAAAAAAAATACATTTATGTCCCTTGTTGTCTAGTTTCCTTCTTAGCTCATATGGAACATGAGCATATGCAACACAACCAAAAAAAAAATGAGAAACATTGTGACTCATACATGTCCATGCTTCTTGAGGAGCTTTGTTCTTCATGCTCTTTATTGGACACTGGTTCATAATATAAACAACAGTTGTGACTACCTCAGCCCAATATTGATTTGAAAAGTTCTTGGTTCCCTTCATGTTGAGAACCATCTCCATAATGGTTATGTTCTTTCTTTCAGTGAAATCGCTTTGCTGAGGTGTCTATCATGTAGTGAATTGCTTGTGTATTCCATGGATGTTACAGAAATTTAGGAATTAATTCGAAGCGTATTCACTGCCTCTATCCATCATTAATATTTTGATGTGATGTCCACTCAGGTTCTCCATGAGTGCCTTGAACTGCTGAAAACAACTAAATGCATTAGATTTATGTTTTGTAAAATATACCAATGTTTTTCTTGAGTAATCATCAATAAAAGTAAGAAAATAATTGCAGCCACCCATGGATGATGTAAGCATTGGACCACAAATATAAGAGGGCACAATCTCAAGTGGTGTGCCTGCTCTATATGAATTTTCAACTGGAACAGTCTCTCTATGTTGCTTGCCAAAAATGTAGCCTTCACAAAATATATCTGGTTTGTTGATCAATGGAAATCCTTTCACCATATTCTTTATGTGAAGTAGCTTCATCTCACCAAAATTTAGATCTCCAAATATGAAATTCAACAGCGAGGATTCATCCTGAAGTTCTATTTAAAATGCATCCTGAAAATCAATGTGTCATTTTATTTCTTGTCGAAGTGGTTTTCTACTTCTTTGCTTTCTTCCTTGAATGCATCTCTTGTATTTGTCTTTTCTTTCATGTCTACAATTATCCTCAACGAAAGAAATAAATTTACTGTCATTGGCACTTTTGCTATTAGTTGGTTGCTTAGATGCTTATCTTTAATCACACAGTGATTATCTTCTATGTAGACTCTGTAACCTTTATGTATCAGTTGTCCAATTCTCAAAAAATTATGTTTCAGTCCTTTGACATGATAAACATTAGGCGTGTCCTTTTTCTCCCCCTATTTGGTTAGAATACCAACAGTACCTTTTTCCCAAAATAGTGACTTGGACATTATTTCCAAGAGTGACATCAGTTTGAACTAATTTATGTAGACAAGAAAACAAACTTGAATTACCATTCATATGATTACTACAACCTGAATCTAAAAAGCATATGTCATGTGGATTTCTTGGACAACATCGCATTCAAGTGGGGATTCACATGCCAACAACATTGTTCTTGAAAAAGTGTTGGTGTTGGTCGACTGGTTTTGGTTTTTCCTTCCTTGGTCATACTCCTTCTTTCTACATTCATATGCATAATGATCAAATTTCTTACAATAATGACATTGAATTTTTTATTTATTAAACTTGTGACCACTTGGCTTACTGGGGTTCTAATTTTGTACTCTACGAATGACATTTGGAGGAATATTGTTGCGTCCTCTTCTAGAAAAGCTTCTTCCTCTGCCTCTAGAATTAAATAGCCCCCTTCCTCTTCCATGGCTTATAGATGACTATGCTGCAAATGCACCTTCTAATGATGTATTTGATGTATTTATTCTATGTTCACGATTGTTGAGTGAGGCTTGTAACTCATCAATGATAAACACCGACATGTCTTTGTTTTCTTCCAAGGTCATGACCAAGGATTCAAATTTATGAGGAAGACTTCTAAGAACTTTTTCAAGAACCCTTATGTTTTCTATATTATCTCGATGAGATTTCAGTTGATTTATTAGATCAACAACTCTAGTTTAGAATGAGTCTACTAACTCTGTGTCTCAGCAATGATAGAGATTCAAAATATCTTTTAAGAATTTGCAACTTAGGAGTATTTACCTTGTCCAAACCTTGATAGGTGGTTTCCAATGTGTCTCATTCCTGCTTGGCGGTATTTTTTGCTGCTCCTCTTGGGAGTATTCTTTCATGCATGGCTTGTTGTATGTAGAAAAAAGCCTTTCCATATTTATTCCTATGTTCCCTCAAGGCATCTTTCTCATCTTCCATGATATTATTATTTGCAAGATATGCTAGTTCTATCTAACCACTTTGTATTATCTCCCATACATCATGCCCTCTATACAAATCCTTCATTGTCAGAGACAAATATTCATAATTCTTTCCTACGAATATTGGGATTTGCAAAATGGACATGTGTGCCCTAGAAGTGGAATCCATATTTTTTATTTTTCCTAAGAGATATATTTTTTAAGACAAGGTTTCTATCCTAAACCTGCTATGATACCAGATCTTGAGTTTGATGACAACTCTAAGATGGCTAAATTGAGTTAGTGTTCACTCATAAGTTTGATGAAAACTCTGAGATGGTTAAATTGAGTTAGCGCTCAGTCATAAAATTTCTGGTCAAGACATCGACCTCTTTTTACTCATCGGGTAAAACTTTTCTAACTCCGATTAGATAAGTCAAAGCCAAATTCCAACTAAACAAGTCAAAATTCGAAAAGTTAAACTTACCAAAATACTTGGACAAGTTTTTACTGTGATAATAGAATACATATGGTCGGAATTTCGACTCGACAACTTTTTACCTTGAAAAACACTTACTCCACTTCAACCACTTTTACTTCCACATGTTTTACTTTGATCGATTTTTTTATTCTGACCAACTTGCTAAACTTAACCACTTTTAGTCGAATTTTTAGAAAGGAGATTTCCTAGTCTAAAGACATATAAAATGAAAAATACTTTTCGCCAACTCATAACATGGAGTAAAATTTGTAAATGTAAACAACATTTACTCAAGTAATTCTAGAGATAATGTGTGGCTAAATAAAACATGCATTCAACCATAACAATAGATTTATAAATATTGTCAAGACATAACAAAAACTATTGCTGCAAATACAAAATTTGAAATTTACAAGGATTTTTCACCTTTTACAGAGCTTTGACTCTCATCACTTTCCAAAAGCACACAGATCTTGAGCTCTTGAACTCTCCACAAAATTTTACCTTCTTCTCCACTATTCAATTCTCTTCTGACTATCTGTTACTGATTTACAAACTTCTTCTTCTTTATATAGACATAGTAGTAAAATAGATTCTTTGTGAATATATCAAATTAAACATTAAAGACTGTAATAAATATTCACCTAGAAACTTAAGTTCATAAATTTAATTCGATAGAGACATGAACTATTCAACTTGTCAGAGAGTGACAGAGCATGACCAGCTACATACTTCAAGAGAGTCCACTAACAATATAAGAGGATAAAAAAGTAATTGATATTTCAACAGAATTGAAAACCAAATTCTCTTGTGAAGGAGTTCTTGTAACATCATATTGACCATGGGAAGGTGCCTTGTATTTGAGCATTCTGAGACTTTCAATTTTTCACTTGCGCTGGCTTTGCATACTGTAAACTGGAACAATTACAAATCCATCTCTACCTCTATCCGAGAGGGAGGAGGCCAAACATATGAGAAATGATGCTGAGATATATGGTGGATCTATGTCCAAGGTTATAATGTGTTGGGGATCTTTGTATATAGGACGCATCCCACCAATGCCACATGCATGACTATTCACTTGGCCACGGTGGTAAAATGAGTAGGAATGAAGGTGATGATGAGCTGTGTGGGATCTCCAACAGTGAAACATAGGAAAGATTCTAAGCTACTATCCCTGGAATATGGGCTCCTGCTTCTTCTATTCTTTCATTTCAAACAAAATTTCCTTTTTTTATTCAAACACCACAAGTTGCGGCCCCAACTTGTCTTTCACATATGCGGTTCAAATTAGTTACAAATACACACTAATATGCACACATAATTTCCATCACTATAGGTCTCCACACAAAATCCTCTTTTACCCATGGCTTTATACACTTTAGCACAACACAATGTTGTTTAGCACACAATATAATCAAATGGCTCAAAACCCACTTCATTTCATTAAAATGAACAATATTTATACATGGAGAAAATATAGTTGTCAAGAAGCAGAAACATAATGCACTAAAGCTTTGGCCAAAAAAGACATAGTCTTTTGTGACCACTTTTTTATTTATAAATCGGAATTTTATTAGATAGATCAAATATTAAATATTGATCTATTAAGAATTGAGAGCCATCCAATTTCTTGAGGTGTAAATTTTATTTCTCCTATTTTTTTTACAAATCAAGAAAATTGGATATGCTCGTTATATTACTTAAACCTGGCATATGTGGCATCTCCCCTCTACTGAGATGTAACCCTATACTGGGATGTGTTAGCACCATGACTGGGCTAAATGGTCAAAAAGCGGGTCATATGAGAGTAAATATAAGGTGACGTCTAAGAATCCATGTCTTATGATCTAGAGGTGTGTAGAAAGGGTTTGAAATTGTTTAGAAGGCTTATTCATATGCCTAAAGTATCAACATGGTAAAAAATCCTTAGGCGTGACCTTGGAAATAAGCCTTTTATGAAAAATCCTCTTTAGTGGTAATTCTCGGCGAGAATAAATGGAAACAATCTTCCATGAAGGAAATCGACGACCATAAAACAGTCCGCAAGGGTAAGCATGCATGAGAAAATAAGATCTAGAAATCAGTGGAATTGGGTCAAGCTAGCAGTTTCAATGGTGGAGATCTAAGCTGAAAAGGATCAAACAATCCAGAAGGATCTTAAAAGAGAAAGGTGTGAGGAAGATAATGGATCCACCAAAATAAGATGAACTCCACGATTGATCTCAGATCGACGCATAGGGTTGCACAGAAATTAATGGTCCATAAAAATGTGGAAAGGAAAAGAAAAAAGCAAAAAGGCAAAATTCCGGATGTGAGAGTTGGAAAACACACACTCCAAAATCCGTGATTTGGCAGAAAGGAAAAGGCGAAAGAAAAAAGGTGGAATTCCAGATGCTAGAATTGGCAAACTCACACTCTGAAATCCACGATTTGATAGAAAGGAAAATACAAAAGCAATATTACCGAATTTCAGATGCTAGAATTGGAAAACCCACACTCCGAAATCCATGATTTGGCAGAAAGGAAAAGGTGGAAACAAAAAGGAAGAATTCCAGATGTGAGAATTGGAAAACGTGTGCTCTAAAATCCACAATTTGGAGGAAAGGAAAAGACAGAAGAAAGATTGAGGAATGATGGTGACATGAATATAAATGGAGGGCATAGATTTGATTCAAAATATTTCTACGATTGAGATCTATTCTATAAGTAGAGCCTGCACATTGCAAAATTTGAGAGGAGAATTAGCGAAATATGGAAGAGGGTGCAAAGCATATAGTGGTTGTCCAACTAGCCGCTACAGAGTCAAAGAAGGAAGGGGTCGAGAAGCCCTTACTAAGGTATGAAAACCACTCCTTCACCTCTCCAATAGAAGGTCATTCTAAGATTCTCTGAATAGTCATTTTCATCAAGCGATCCTGAGGCCCCAGATGTCAAGTCTTTCCATTTTGGTCAGTCACGTGCAATCCAGCACGCTTTCTCCATTTGTTTTATGATCATGGCGAGTCCTCCACCTCAAGATTTGTTAGTATTTTGTACATTTGGGTTTAATTCCTATGATGTAACTAATTTTTGTGCTTTGTTTCGAGATTCATCTTGGGAGCAAATTGAACTATAAGTATAACCTCAATAGAGGAGAAAAGGGTTGGAGATTCATTTTGGAAGCCTATGTGCTTGGTTTTCTAGTCCGGAGTTGTTCTTGGAATTATTTAAAGTAGAAGTATGTTCTCAGTGTCTGAGGTTCATCACAGTGTTCAATGTTCAGTCTGTGTTTTCCTGTATACTCCATTTCCATGTATGTGTGAAGTTCTATTAATACGTTTCTAGTTGTATGCAAGGAATTCATTCTCTATTAAGTGCTCCTTTCATCATAAATCGCATTTGTTATGTGTTTATGATGAATGTTATGGGATTAATCCTTTATTATTTTCTTCATTTCAATTATCACCCTTTATTGTTGCTTCTGCTAAAGGTGTTTCAAGAGATTCATCCACATATAGGTGCCTCTTGTTTTGTTGGGCTTCTTCTCATTCCCCCCCTACCGTATCTTAAAAGTTATTTTACTAAATGTTAAAGCTCATGTTGCCTAATATTGTGAAGGATAATCACCTACCATTTTTGCTATAAGCCCCTTGAATGTTTTAGGCTTCGACTCTATTGACCAATTAAGTTTTCTGTTTGTCTGTCTTACACTCTTTAAAATATAAACAATCTGCTCCCATCAGAAATCTAGCCTTCTGAATGCTTGTTGTGAGACATATGTGTATGTGAATGGACTTGTGACACTGACAGAGCCATCTCTAGTTTTATAGGCTAGAATACAGACTAAAGTTTGGTTTGAAATGGTTACACCAGTAACTTCCTACCACAACCATAGGAAAATTACTAGGTGATAACATCTTCGCGTCATTGTCGGGGAACTAATTTCTATTATCTCCTCAAGGGAACGACAGTGTTCTCATTCTACTACCTGGTTGAGTAGCCAATCATAGACACATATTGGTTGTATATGCTCTCTAAACTCCACTCAAATATTTTGGAAGGTGACTCCATTGGGAATATTGGTGGCCAAAAGGACGAATGCGAGGAGCAATAATGATGCCAAACCTTTTCAATACTTTTTTGATCCAGAGAGACTAATTTGGAAGGACAAGAAGCTGCAAAGGTTAGTTATACCTCAGTTAGATATAACTATTTCTTTACTTGCTAAGCTGTTGTTTCTATTAATGATATATCTAAACATTGTGATGAATAATTTGAGCTAGTTCTCCATAGAACTAGGTCTGAGTCCAGCCTCTCTGAAGTAGTTTTAGACCCCTCTGCATTCGAGTTCTCTCATACTTCATGGTCACCTAAGATCTTAGAGTATCTAGGTAGGGATTTTCAACCCTTGTCCAACCAAGAGTGCCCCCTATTTTTATCTGAGTTAGCTATATTAAACTTCACTACCATCGAGCAATCTACTTCCATATCCTTTTCTCCCACTGCTTCAAATCTTATGCAGCCTTCATCATGTTGGGGCGCACACCTTAAAGGTCCCTAACTTTGGTAACTCCACGGTTTTGTTGTGGAAATTGGATGACTCAAAATAGTCTTAGGGGTGTCGGGGTTGAGTCAATGTCCTCTTTTTGTAATAAACCCATGGTTTAAGTCCAGGGTTTGGGGTTTGGGGTGCCCATGGTTTAAGCCCATGGTTTTGTAATAAGTGCGCTGTATAAATATGCACTCTTGTAAACAAGTTAGGTTAGGCTTTTGGTGTAAGAGGAATTGATGCGAAGCTAAGGCTATTTTTGTAAGAAAAGGTTAAGTCCCAGTTGTGTGCGTGGACGACCTCTGCAACTGTGTGCGCAGAGGGTTTTGGGTGATTAAGGAAATCTGCAGCTGTGTGCGCAGAGGCCTACAGCTGTGTGCATGGATTTGAGGACTTGAAGGGATTTGCAGCTGAGTGCGCAGATCAGAACTGTGGTTTTTGTAGAAATTTGAATAAAACACAGTTCTGTGGACGTAACCCCTACACTGGGGGTGAACCACGTTATATCTTGTGTCGTGGTTCTGTGTGTTGTTTCTGTTGTGTTCTTTCATGCATTAATATCTATATATCTGATAAGTAAAGATCACTGCTAGTTAATAACTTCACTGTGAATTCCCAGTAAAGGGTTGCGCAAGACACTGTTTGTTATCTAACCGCGAAGATAAATAAGTGAATGTTAAGCTCTGTGATTTATATTTATAATCTGTTTAAAAGCTAAAGGTACAGTAATATCCCTCTTCTGCTTGCAAAAACCTAGTTCTGC
>LPNX011153217.1:0-41628 GCA_001517045.1 Pseudotsuga menziesii | reverse complement strand
GAAGACATATAATTCCATCCCTTCCCAGTTTAAACCTCTCCCTGGTTCTTCCCAACTCCAATATGTTGAAGTCTTTGACAGTGAATTTATCTTGTTTCTAAGAAAAATAAGATCAACATCCCTAACCGAAATGATCAAAGGAGGGATAAAGAGCATGAAAAACCTTCTTCCTCTAACTAACAAGAGGCCAAGATGGAAATAATGATGAAATCCATGGAAATATTGATGGAGAGACTCACTATGGACAATAGACCACCTCCTAGGGAAAATCAAGAGCAGCATAACAGAAACCAGAATGTTAAAAGGCCCCAAGTCCTCCAAAATAGGTAGAGAGATCAGAGAAACACTCCTGATCAGCCTGTCAATGTAATGTCCATATTTTACTAGACATATCGACATGTTGCATTTTATTTTCTTAGTAAATGTTGGACTCATTTCGACTGAGTAAACCATATTTATGACATGATAGATGATGCTACTATGTCTAAGATGTTACTATGCTTATGTTGATACATTGATTGTGATGTTATGATTATGTTTGTGAGGTTACTATGTTATAGTTATCATGATATTCCTTTGTTCATAAAGACCGTGTATGTTTAATTGTCATCATTGATAAATGTAATATATATGATGTGTACATGGATATTGACCCATGATGTGATCAATTTAATGAGTTATACAATGAAAGGAAATGTTGTTGATAATATGCACCAACTGATGATTGAATGGAGATAATATTATGAAAGTATGTTTTCAAAGTACTAATCTGCAAGACACATGGGCTATGTAATAAATGGATACTTTATATGAAGTGTGGTATAGTACATATTTATGCAGAAGAGCCTTGATTACCAAAATTGATGATACGATGACACAGACCAATAATCTCGATAGCAGCAAAGCATGTTTTGATATGGTATATAGACCCAGGGTGTTGAGAGGGATGGATGTGTTCCACCCTATGTTTTTATAATACCCGAGGTCGTGGGAGGGCCGTGCTGAGACATGATCCCCATGTTGTTGTGATGACGACGGTCGGATTCCTGCTAGGAGAGGCTAGGTCCGCTATTCAGCCGACGCTATCGCTCTCAGGTTCTTATGTGGTCAGGTCGGTGAAGCTGACACCCACTTCTATACTAGCAGAGGAAAGATAGGGAGGGTGCGGACGTAGGTTAGGATGGGAGGATGTTATAGCTAGTATTGTGTTAGGTCAAGGGGGAATCTACGACACCAAGATTAGTAGTATTAGGTGCCTCTTCCTTGAAAATCACTGATTGAGTAATGAATCTGAAAATATAATGATGTTATAACTTAATTCATTAAATAATTAATGATTGATGATGATGAAAATATTACATGTTTGTATGTTAATTCGGTTAGGTATTTACGATCGTTATGTCTTGTATCCATGAATGTCCTATCTATGTGAATCATTATTATTTTGTTAATATTATTATTATTATTATTATATATAGGATATATGATGTTTACTTATAGTACGTGTATGATCTATGCATGCACTGGCCATGCATGCACACTTTGCACATGTATACCAATATCGGCATACCAATACTTAACACGATCAATAATGGTATAGGTTTTCATAGGTAAATATGTTAATGGAATAATGAATGTTAAGTTAAAATATTCATTAATGATAGGTGAACACTGTAATACGTAAGTAATCAAGTGTCGTAAATTAGAATAACCCTCAGAACATTGTCGTGCGTAGACTTAAACATGGTTCATTTACAATCTAGAGATAACATGCTCATGATTATGATACTTGTGATTGAAAACAAACAACTATAAAATGTCTTTAATTATAATTAATATTAGTGATATTATTATTATTATTAATAAGTGCCTCTTATGGTAAACATGACCGATAGTTTAATTAGAGAATTATTTCTATTATTATGATGATTATTAAGATCTTGTGTTAAACATAGTCAATTAATTAATTAAACAATTATTATTATAATTTTGTTATTGTTACGCTCTTGTGGTAAATGCAGTCAATTGTTCAATTAAACCCAAGTGGAAATAACTCGAGTAAAATAATTATTAATCAAATACACCAAAATGATTCCGTGTAGGTTAAACATGTATATTAAAATGGGAATATAACCATCTAGATATGACATGATTGATTTTATAATACTACTTATTACTATGATTACTAACATCGGATTACGGATGAAGTAAAACAATTAAGATACTCACCTGTACACAAGATAATTACTAAATTATTATGTTATTCAACATAATTGATTTAAATAAGACTAGCTATTAAACCGCCATCCCGTGAGGGACCAATGGTGAACATTCCAAGAATTCATAAATGCTAGACAACCAACTTATTCGATTAAACTTAAATAACCTTACTTATTGGAATGCTCAAGATAAGGACAATTGAATAAATAAATGTATATTCGATTCAATTTAAATAACCTTAATTATTGGAATGCTCAATATAAGGACAATTGAATAAATAAATGTATATTCATGATTATAAGAGGGGACTAGCATCGAAAACGGAGGGGGGAATGAAGTTTTTTGGGGGAAAGGCGGTGGAGAGGTTGTATTTTGTTTTTGGGGAAACTAGACTCTGCATGAGGGGGACGAAAACGAAGAAAAACTTGAGGAGGGGGATAACTCAAGGAGGAGAATATCTGTAAATGACTCAGAAACGGGTGGAAAGGAGGAAATATATAGAAGCTGCTCTCGGTATTATTGGTCTGTGGGCTCGGGGGCTAGGAAACCCATGGGTTTCCTAGGGCCAACACATGATGAGAGTTGGTCGGCAGGGTGGCACATGATTTTGTTCAGCAAGGCTTGGATGGAAAGCTGGAAGAGGAAGGAGCCTACAAGGTCTACAACAACTGTTGGATCTACTACAACCACTGGTTCCAGGTATTTAAATTTCAGGTATGTAGATACTAAATTCATGCATGCTATTATGGTCTAATTTATAAAAAAATTCATGAATTTATCAACATGTACAGCTCATATTTTTACTTTAATATGTTTACAGTTCATATCTGTACATTCATATGTTTATAAAACTAATAGAACAGAGATGGGTATAAACCTGTAATATGATTAAAAGTCTTGATTTTATTAAAAACTAACTCAGAACGAGTTCATGATAGAGAACATCACAGAGAAATGGATAGAGTGCTCTACCCGTTAGGCAGAGCACTACAGAATGGTATCAGAGCCCTAGGTTCTAAAACTGGAACCTAAAGGGTCCCTCTAGGAGAAAAATAAACATTATATGGAAGATAAATCAAAACTAGGTCTACAGCAACTGTTGGATATACTACAACCACTGGTTCTAGGTATTTAAATTTTAGGTATGTAGATACTAAATTCATGCATGCTATTATGGTCTAATTTATAAAAAAATTCATGAAGTTATCAACATGTACAGCTCGTATTTTTACTTTAATATGTTTACAGTTCATATATGTACATTCATATGTTTATAAAACTAATAGAACAGAGATGGGTATAAACCTGTAATATGATTAAAAGTCTTGATTTTAAAAAAAAATAACTCAGAACGAGTTCAAGATAGAGAACATCACAGAGAAATGGATAGAGTGCTCTACCCGTTAGGCAGAGCACTACAGAATGGTATCAGATCCCTAGGTTCTAAAACTGGAACCTAAAGAGGCCCTCTAAGAGAAAAATAAACATTATATGGAAGATAAATCAAAACTAAAATTTTACTCACTGTAAAATAAATAAATCGTTGTATAGGGTTTCTGTAAATTGAAGATTTATTACACAAGTAGAAATAGGTTCTAAGTCACAACACATAGAATGAGTGAATATTCGAGGACAAAATTATCCTAAATACCATAAGCTAAATGCTAGTAGCATACCTAGCATTCTCTTCTGTGCAAAACCCTCTTCTTTCATAACCTGAGTCAAAACAAAATTTCCTGCAAAAACGAAAACAAAAGGGCATTACAAATCATCAATTGAAAGGAACCCCACTGAACAAAACAAGGTAGCATTGCATTCCCTAGAAAATTATGCCCGTTATCACATCATTCACTGTCTACGGAGCAAAAAAAATAAAAAATAAAATAAATAAAATAAAAATAAAAATTGTGTTATAAGCATATACTAATTATTCAATGTGAATTTTGAGTTTTTGGTCAAGATTACTTACCCCTCCTGCAGAATTATTTATCGGTTTGATGTCTTCCAAGTGAAACGTAGCAGAAGAAGAGCAATGGGCATGTATTCCACTCAAGCCCATGAATAGGGAGCTAGCTATCCTCAATCCATCCTGTCGTTCTCAGCAAGGAGCTTATTACATCAACCAATGTATACCATCCTACAAGCATCATATACAACAATCTCTGAAAAAGTTTGGCTGCAATGGACAACTCTGAGGCAGTGCTTGATATAATAGCAGGCTTGGAAGTAGGAAAAGTCGGTGGTAGATCAGGATTATCTACTCTTCTGACAAAAGAAAAGAACGTGGACATCAAAGAAATGCCATCTCCCAGGGAATGATGGATATTAAGAACAACAACGACTCTGGCTTTGCTCGTTTTATAATTCAAGATGTGGACTTCCCAGAGAGGACGTGACTGATCAGTTTAATAGAGGATGAATTTAAGACACTACAAAGTTTGAATTTAACAATTCAAATAATTTTAACCTACATTCGTTAATTCAAATGTGACAGAGAACCTAAATAAACAATCCCTCTCGCGTACCCTAGGGAATCTACGCTCCTTATTTCAAGGCAAAAGTCGAATTTCTCTAGCACTCTCCCACCTTTCAAAGAACCAATTGTTCTAGTTTTGTTTTCTTACAACAACATTGCAAGCAGTTTAGAATTTGGGGATGAATACTTGACCAGCTGTTATACAATAAGTGTCCTAGGCGGTATCCACCTTCCTTATGTGGGGATGCGTGGGCGTATGATCAAGGGCGAGCAACCTCGATGCTGGGGCTCAACGCTTGTAAATGAAAACAGGGTTATGCTTGAACATCAACGTAAGTAACACGACGTTGTATATCATTATTGGTGTGATGGCTTGTGCTAGTTTAGCTACGGGTCCTCCAACTATTCCTCCTGACTCAAAAGGTCGTCCAGCTAATTGTCCTACTGCTCCTTATACTTTTACTACAAAATAAATCAATCTGTCCACCCCTTACTTCCAGATGCATCATCCCTGAACGGGGGTCCTCCTCATTATTCTTATTATACCCTACTAGAATCGTGGTCTTCCAGTGCTTAGACCGTTTCTGTCACTACAAAAGGCATAAAAATACTTTGCTACTGCTCTTGGCTATTATCGTTCTAAAAATAAAAATAAATAAATAAAAAAAATTTAAATTCACCAAATGTCCAGCACTGGAGATTAAATTCTGTCTGGGCAATTAAATTCCCCCTGTTCGGCGAATTCAATCTATATATCCAAACCAATATAAGAGTATTTTGTCTGATATTTAGAATATATTAATAATTATCATGTATTAGAATTTTGAGATAAAGTGGCAATTCAAATATTAAAATGCTGTCACCATCTAATATGATAATTGCATACCCTAATTCTCTTTGCTGAACTAAATGGCGAATTTTTTTTTCATAATGTTTTGCATTGGTGATTTTATTTTTCTAAAATTCTGTGGGATTTAAAAACCAACACGAACCAAGTGATATGGAGAAAAATATATATATATATGCAAGCTTAGTTGTCATGCTTATTCCAACCTTCTCTTCAGCTAGGGCCACTCTTAAAAAAAAAAAAAAAGAGGGGCGATTAAAGAAAAGATCAGTTTGGATAGGGTCGGAGGCGCATCATTTGTGTGTCACTGGGCTATGTTCGCAGACTGTGGTACTTAAAATCAAGGATGGATGAAGATAACTGTTCTGATACAATAAAACACAACTAGCTCCTACCTTATACCACAATTATAGTGGAAATATTAAACAATGACTTAGCCTTAAACATAATAGGAAAACACCAATATAATTCACTCATTCTAATAAGCCAGACATACCTCCTCAGTGTAAATTCTTGTATGCAGACTAAATGTTAAAGGGAAAAAGAAAGAATTTGAATAAACCTAATAATAATCTCATAAAACAAAAACATATATATAGAAACACTGAAACCCTAACATGAAATGGTAAGAAAGGTTAGCATGACTGCAATACAAGAGAAAGGATGTCACCTAGTGGTGGAGACATCTTAGTGAACCAGACCCTTGATCATGGAACCTAGCTTTAGTTGAAGGTTGCAGAGCTCCTCCATCTTGGCATGATCCAAAAAAAAAGGAGAGATAGGCACGCTCGGGCGAAAGGAGTATCGTCTTTTTAACAAAGTCATCCTTTTCAGCTTACGGCTAGTGGAGTATGGCACGTGGGCTTCATGCAGTGTGAGATTCACATGGAGAAGGGGCACATGGGATTTTACAGTAGAGTTCTCTAGAACTTCGGTAGGTTTTATTCATGCCATATGTGCTGCATGCAAACTTGTGCTGCATGTAGGTACACATACGCAGATTGTGTGGGAGGAGGTATGTAAAGGTATACAGGTGGTGTATAACTCAACATGTGTCAGCCAGCAAGGAACTATAAATAATTTTATATATTACTTATTTATTAAAAAAGAAAAAGAAAACTTCCATCGACAGATTAATAATTTTAAATAAAGCTACTATTTTGTATTAAAAGTCGACAGCATAGGTTACAATGACATTGAAATTCTACACTATTTCTCTATAAAAAAAGGGGGGGGGGGCACGTTTCAGTCCGCGGTGAACTCCCTGTATGGAAATACCATGAATAGGTTCAAGTTTACCAATGGAAAAATCCTGAGAAGGATCGTCTTTATATATCCATGCTTTCTGGTAGCAATAGCTCTTTCCCTTATGGTCAAGCTACTCCATTCTCTCCTTGGCAGTCGACCCACTTCCGTTCCTTCTCGTCCACTAGTTCTTTCGAGTCCGTCCACTTTCCATTAGGTATCATTTCACAAGCAGACATACAATTGGTAGAAGCCAACGAAGGAAGCCGTTAGGATGGACCAAAGCATGCCAAAAATAGAACCCATAGCAATTAGTGATTTTCTGGGCATTATGTTCTCTCCCCATCTACCTGCTAAACAGAAGAAATAAAACTGGAAGATCGACCAAGTGGATTGGATTGTATCTGTCATCCAGCTACCTATTCTCTGAGCTGAAAATGGAGAACCTAGCTGGCTGGCAGCAATTTACAGCAGATATTTTCCTGCATGCTAGTCCAACTTTATCTGATAACCTACTGTACATGCGTATTCTGCCGTTGCGCAGTATATTCTTCATATATTCATAGGAAGAACTTTTGCGTTTGGAAAAATCAGGTAAGATGCTTCCATTAAAATTTTACTGCGATTAAAGCTTTCTTTTGCAAGGGTTGTGAGTTCAGATCCAAAGCAACTAGGTCAATTAATTAAGAAGTAGAGACGAACTCAATGTATGTAGGAATTTTGTTGAGTTTCATTATATTTCGGAATAATGCTAGAATTAATCCTTCTTTCACCGACCCCTTTCTCTTCTTTAAACGCTCAACAAATTATGCGTTGATGTGAAGAAACGAATTTTGTCTCCCAGTGTTTTGTTTTGATAGCAATACTGTAACTTACTGATTTAACATGACTATAGTAATGTATGCTGCAACCCAAAACCCTATACCCTAATGCGTGCAGCAACCCTAAACCCCAACTTTTAAAGCCCTGGCTAGCGCCTGAAATGAACTGTAGATTCCTTCAAGCACAAATTGCCTGTTGGTAAATAAAATGCAAATAAAATTGAAGAGAATTCTGTCGTATGACATGATATAATGTGCAGGGAAGACATCTTCTACAGATAATTCTTTTATTCTGATTAGAATGTGTTTTCAATTGTTTCTATTGGAAAAAGCTAAATAGTTCCGAGATAAATTAATTTCTCAGCACACAATGAAAGAGTACTTTTCACCATTGTTCCTTAAGGGGGCGAGTGAGCTAAGAGTCTTTTAAAATAGAGCCCTTTGTCCTTGTTTCTCCAGTGTCGGAAGCATATGATCTATCTGCTAGGTTCTCGAACTCTGAATTTGATTTAGCAAAATAACTTATTTCCAGCATTATTATTATTTCCAGACTGACAGTTATACACGACCAGCAGCCCCAGCGGCATAACTAGCTATTAAAAATAATCTGCTGCCTAGCCAGGGAAGGGTAGGTTTATGTGGAAACAATTTTACTACTTTTGAATCACTAGGGTTGTCATCCAATTGCTCACTCACGGTGTTTGGCCTGTGTGATTTGTCCACTTTTAACTATATATTTACTTAGATTCCGAGATTTATTCATTTTTCAGTTCTCTATGATTTCATGTTAAATTTTACTCATGGAATCAGAGATTTAATTTATTTTTCGGTGTTGACAGAAAAGTATGCTGCTATATTAAGAGGGTTTGTCAATCCGGCCCAGAAGAAATTGGAAAAAGAAACTTCAATTTATTTGTTCTTTCAGTATTGTGAGATTTAATATAGAATACAATAAAGTATTCCTAGGAATTTCAACATGCTCTAAAATACAAACTGTTAAGTTTAGTATTTATTCAATCCACGCTCATTGAGTTTACTACACTGTAGTAACGTTAATTGAATTACAAACTTTTGAGTTTACTACAATGTAGTAATTGGTCACCATGATCATATTAAGTACAAAAAAAAGGGGTGCTTTTATTGTTTTTTTTTTTTAATTTTATATACTTTTGATTTTGTTTAAATCTTATACACTATAGTAATTGATCACCATGATCATATTAAGTAGATAAAAACAAGTGTTTTTCATTGCTTTTTTTCCAAAAAAAAAAAAATTTAAATAAAATTATATACTTTTGATTTTGTTTAAATCTTAAACAATTTGCTTGCACATTTTATAATATAATTAATATATTGGAAAATAAAGATAATAATTACTTTACTATGTTATTTAATATAAAATACAATAAAGTATTTCTAGGAATTCTGAAGTATTTCTAGGAATTTTGAGATGAAGCGTTACAGTTTTGATCTTTAAAAAGTTGTACTTTACAATATATTTAAAATTTTAATTATATTCTAAAAACTTTTGTAATAAGATTGTTTATTTTATTTTCAAAAGAACAAAATTTATAAATTGCCCCTCTCTATGAGCACTCGCGTTGCTCTAAACTACTATAGGTTTATAATTTCCCCAGCAATACGTAGTAGAATCAATTGGAAGAAAAATAAGCAGTGATTAATTTGTATTTCAGTATCAATCAAGAACAAAGTGTGTGCTCCTTTATAACGAAGTCTGTGCTCTGTCTTCCAGCTATAACATAAAAATATATTTGACAGGAACCAAAGTGTCGAGGACCTAAAATGACAGGCACTGGAAATTTGAAATTCCAGGCCTGCTTCTCCGTCTTCTGCTCCTTCCCATATTCATGCTTAAATCTCGAATGATTTATCAATTTTTTTTCATTTAGCAATTTTGGAAGTGTGAGCTAGGTCAATGATAATCTAATTCATGACACTAAATCTTTATCCGATTTGATGAAAAGTGAAGTGATATGCAGGAGTTATTGTTAAAAGTTGGTATACAATAATCTATTGTGACAATATTATAATTATTTTCATTAGTGGAAGTTAGACACCATTCCATAAAGTCAATCCTCCACTTAAAAAAAGGGTCAAGAAAACATTATCAAATCAAATAAAGCTAGGGGTGCATGGGACTTTGATGTATATAACTAACAATATCACACATTGATGTATATATATATATATATTTGTGGGTGTTAAATTTCAAAATATTTGTTTCATAGTGTTAACGTTTTCTTAAAATTTTGTTAAGTGTATATTTAATTATGAGAAGTCAACTAGGTTATAAAGGGATCACCTCCTAGGTGCAAAATCACACTACCTAAGTTAATTTATGATGAAATTATTTATGGAAGATTATGCGCGTAGTTACAAAATTATTGAGCAAGGGGATAGAAAGAGTATGCATAACTAATTCCACATTATAACTAAATACAAGGTACTCTAACGAGGAGGTTGATTAATTATGAGTTACTAGGAACGTCCCCTGATTGGTTTTGTGTGTCCTAGTGTGCATACGAAAGATTAGGTTATGTAAAGGTTCCATTCATCTTGTAAGGATACCCTATGTTAGGAGTGGTGATCATGTGGTTGTATGAAGTACCTATCTAGAGATAGTATGTCAACATTCATAGGGATGCCTCAGCGATTGAATTATTATAAAGATTATTCGTATTGTAAACTTGATATACACGGATTAATGAAAACATTAAAGGTGCTAAAGATGCATTTTGATAAGCATTAAAGGGAGTGGTGCAATAGAATGGTTAGTTGTGTAATTAGTAAGTGACTAAGAGGTGTGAAAGTAATGATGATATCAATGGGTAAATATATGTAATAACTAAAGTAGATTGAAGACAAATGTTTTTATGACACATAATTACCCTAAGAGCGTTAGCGATAAATGAATGATACAAAAGGGAACTAACATCTCCTTATGAATCACAATAGAAACAAGACTATAGAACTTTTTTATATATATGTATAAATTGTTGTGGATAATTGTCTAGTAAGGCATGATGAACCTTGATGCATGTTACAAATAGGGATTCTCGAGGAAGGTCATAAGTAGTTACTAGGATATGTTTTTCAGATAAAGTTTAAGAGCATATATTACATGATAAAAGAAGTAAAATAGTAAAATTAAATCGACAAGTGGATCAAGTAAAGACCCAAGTGAGACTACATTAACTAATGAATTCTAGTAGTAAGACACCTATATTATGCATAATAATATATTCTTATAATCCGATGCATAACAATAACTTCGGGACGAATTTTTCTGAAGGGTGAGTATATGTAATGCCCATATTTTACTAGACATATCGACATGCTGCATTTTATTTTCTTAGTAAATGTTGGACTCAGTTTGACTGAGTAAACCATATTTATGACATGATAGATGATGCTACTATGTCTAATATGTTACTATGCTTATGTTGATACATTGATTGTGATGTTATGATTATGTTTGTGAGGTTACTATGTTATAGTTATCATGATATTCCTTTGTTCATAAAGACCGTGTATGTTTAATTGTCATCATTGATAAATGTAATATATATGATGTGTACATGGATATTGACCCATGATGTAATCAATTTAATGAGTTATACAATGAAAGGAAATGTTGTTGATAATATGCACCAACTGATGATTGAATGGAGATATTATTATGAAAGTATGTTTTCAAAGTACTAATCTGCAAGACACACGGGCTATGTAATAAATGGATACTTTATATGAAGTGTGGTATAGTACATATTTATGCAGAAGAGCCTTGATTACCAAAATTGATGATACGATGACACAGACCAATAATCTCGATAGCAGCAAAGTATGTTTTGATACGGTATATAGACCCAAGATGTTGAGAGGGATGGATGTGTTCCACCCTATGTTTTTATAATACTCGAGGTCGTGGGAGGGCCGTGCTGAGACACGCTCCCCATGTTGTTGTGATGATGACGGTTGGGTACCCGAGGTCGTGGGAGGGCCATGCTGAGACACGCTCCCCATGTTGTTGTGATGACGATGGTCGGATGCCTGCTAGGAGAGGCTAGGTCCGCTATTCAGCCGACGCTATCGCTCTCAGGTTCTTATGTGGTCAGGTCAGTCAAGCCGACACCCACTTCTATACTAGCAGAGGAAGGATAGGGAGGGTGCGAACGTAGGTTAGGATGGGAGGATGTTATAGCTAGTACTGTGTTAGGTCAAGGGGGGATCTACGACACCAAGATTAGTAGTAGTAGGTGCCTCTTCCTTGAAAATAACTGATTGAGTAATGAATCTGAAAATATAATGATGTTATAACTTAATTCATTAAATAATTAATGATTGATGATGATGAAAAGATTACATGTTTTTATGTTAATTCGGTTAGGTATTTGCGATCGTTATGTCTTGTATCCATGAATGTCCTATCTATGTGAATCATTATTATTTTGTTATTATTATTATTATTATTATTATTATTATTATTATTATTATTATATATATAGGATATATGATGTTTTCTTATAGTACGTGTATGATCTATGCATGCACTGGCCACGCATGCACACTTTGCACACGTATACCAATATTGGCATACCAATACTTAACACGATCAATAATGGTATAGGTTTTCATAGGTAAATATGTTAATGGAATAATGAATGTTAAGTTAACATATTCATTAATGATAGGTGAACATTGTAATACATAAGTAATCAAGTGTCGTAAATTAGAATAACCCTCAGAACGTTGTCGTGCGTAGACTTAAACATGGTTCATTTACAATCTAGAGATAACATGCTCATGACTATGATACTTGTGATTGAAAACAAACAACTATAAAATGTCTTTAATTATAATTATTATTAGTGATATTATTATTATTATTAATAAGTGCCTCTTATGGTAAACATGACCGATAGTTTAATTAGAGAATTATTTCTATTATTATGATGATTATTAAGATCTTGTGTTAAACATAGTCAATTAATTAATTAAACAATTATTATTATAATTTTGTTATTATTACGCTCTTGTGGTAAATGCAGTCAATTGTTCAATTAAACCCAAGTGGAAATAACTCGAGTAAAATAATTATTAATCAAATACACCAAAATGATTCTGTGTAGGTTAAACATGTATATTAAAATGGGAATATAACCATCTAGATATGACATGATTGATTTTATAATACTACTTATTACTATGATTACTAACATCGGATTACGGATCAAGTAAAACAATTAAGATACTCACCTGTACGCAAGATAATTACTAAATTATTATGTTATTCAACATAATTGATTTAAATAAGACTAGCTATTAAACCGCCATCCCGTGATGGACCAATGGTGAACATTCCAAGAATTCATAAATGCTAGACAACCAACTTATTAGATTCAACATAAATAACCTTAATTATTGGAATGCTCAAGATAAGGACAATTGAATAAATAAATGTATATTCATGATTATAAGAGGGGACTAGCATCGAAAATGGAGGGGGGAATGAAGTGTTTTGGGGGAAAGGCGGTGGAGAGGTTGGATTTTGTTTTGGGGGTAACTAGACTCTACATGAGGGTGGAGGGGGTGAATGAAGAAAAAATTGAGGAGGGGGATAACTCAAGGAGGAGAATATCTGTAAATGAATCAGAAATGGGTGGAAATGAGGAAAGATATAGAAGCTTCTCTCGGTATTATTGGTCTGTGGGCTTGGGGGCTAGGAAACCCATGGGTTTCCTAGGGCCAACACATGATGAGAGCTGGTCGGCAGGGTGGCACATCATTTTGTTAAGCAAGGCTTGGATGGAAAGCTGGAAGAGGAAGGATCCTACAAGGTCTACAGCAACTGTTGGATCTACTACAACCACTGGTTCCAGGTATTTAAATTTCAGGTATGTAGATGCTAAATTCATGCATGCTATTATGGTCTAATTTATAAAAAAATTCATGAAGTTATCAACATGTACAACTCGTATTTTTACTTTAATATGTTTACAGTTCATATCTGTACATTCATATGTTTATAGAACTAATAGAACAGAGATGGGTATAAACCTGTAATATGATTAAAAGTCTTGATTTTATTAAAAACTAACTCAGAATGAGTTCAAGATAGAGAACATCACAGAGAAATGGATACAGTGCTCCACCGGCTAGGCAGAGCACTACAGTCAAGCCCCCGTTTCAAGAGAATTATGTGGAACAGGAATATGAAAATGAAGTTGATGGTGAAATTCACCAACTGGAAACTGACTCATCCTCTTTCTTTTTTACCAAAGAAGAATATGACAATTCCTGTCATTAAGAAGAGGACTTTCTTGCTAAGGAAACAAAGGATTTTCAAAGGGGGTATCAACTTGATGTCATGGATCTCTAGAGAAATATTGGTCTAAGGAATAGATATGTTCCTTTTATGAGGAACAAAGATGCAAAAAAAAATCCTCTACAAGTAAAATGAAGAATGATATACCCCCTAAGGACGTGCTAAGGACACCTCCAAGAATGTAATAAAGCCCAAAGGGAAAGAATGGAAAGAAGATAATTCAAGGGACCCATATCAAGGACAAACCTCTTTCAATTTGTTATATTTTTATCATTTAACCAATATGATATTAGGATATTATCTAGGAGAATAACATGCACAGCAATAAACACAAGAGACAAGAGACATAAAGAATTTTCCTCAGGGAAACCATAAAGGAGAAAACCCCACAACTTCCTCAGAGATAGAATGAGCACCAATGACAGCAGTAAAACTTGAAAACATAAAAGGTGATCTCCATAGCTTGTTCTCTCTCTCACACTTGAGAGAGCTTCTCCTGTCTCACTCATGCGCCCCAGTGAGTGAGTGTATATGTGATAAATAGAGAGGCTCACTCTCTATTTATATTCTTTCATTCACTTGATGTCCACTTCAACATGTCATCCCCACTTAACAATTACTTACTAGGGATGAAATCTCCAGGAGAGTCTAATAACCCTAGTGCCCACAACTTGTGGGGACTTTGCGCCTCCGATCAACAAGGAGCTTTAACCTTAAAACAATGGTGGGGACTATTGCCCCGACTTACAATAACTCACCTAGGGTTGACTTCTCTAGGATAGTCTAATAACCCTAGGGCCCCACAACTATGGGGACTTTAACCCTTGATCAATAAGAGGGTTACCCACAATGACTTTACATGACTTGTTTACATTATTGAATATCTTGATAGGAACATAGGGATATGACATGAATCAATTACATTACAGATTCTTCCCATAATAAAAATCGGGGTACAATACATAAAATATACAAGTGAATATATTCCGAAGTTACAAATACATCAACACTCCCTCTTAACCAGGAAGGTATTCTCTCGACACAATTTATCAGCACAAGTATTCTTCTCTGTATCATCTGGATCATCATTGAAACTGGATCATCACTGGATCATCATTGGATCATAATCAAAGCTGGATCATTACTGGATCATCATCAAAACTGGATCATCACTGGATCATCATCAAAGTTGGATCATCGTTTCTTTCATTTTCTCAATAAAATGGTGCTATCTCTTCATTCTTCTCATCACAGGAAGTTCTACAGAGCCAGCCCTTTTTCATGCTGGTTGTAGGCCTAGCCTCCATGTAGGTCTTCTTCAGCGCTTATATCTGACCCTAATTTAGAATGGCTTTCCTAGTAGTTACATCTGACCATGAGAGGAACACATCCAACACCACGTTAGAAAGGCGCACCCAACACTCCCATATAACTATGAGAGGAACCAATCCAAACATATATGTCAAAAAGGACCAGCACTCACATCCACTGGCATGATAGGAAACACCCTCTATCATCCATGGAAAGGATTAGCACTTACATCTACTAGCATAGTAGGACACATCCTCTACTATCCATAGAAAGGCACAACACTTATATCCTTTGGCATATCAGGGCACACCATCCACTATCCAAGGAAAGGCACAACACTTATATCCTCTGGCATAGCAGGGCACACCATCCACCATCCAAGGAAAGGCTCAACTCTTATATTCGACCATGCGAGGAACCAATCCAACCTAAATGTCAAAAGGGATTTGCACTTACATTCGACCATGCAAGGAACCAATCCAGCCTACATGTCGAAAGGGATATGTACTTACATTCGACCATGCGAGGAACCAATCTAGCATACATGTTGAAAGGGCTCTCAAACCCAGGTTGAGGCTTCCTGGTAACTGGACAGGTGCCTCCATTCTCCTAGAGAATGGCATCAGACCTTATATCTGATCAAGTGGGAACACATCCCTCAATCACATCAGAATGGCCCTGCACTTATATCTGATCATGTGAGAACACATCCCACAGTCATATCAGAATGACCCTTATCCCCAGACTAAGTATTCGTGGTAACTGACTAGGTGCCTCCATTCAAAGAATGGCATTCAGCACTTATATCTAATCATGTAGGAACCAATCCTGCAGTCACATCAAAATGTCTCAGCACTCACATCTGACATGGAAGGAACCAATCCTTTCACCATGACAGAATGTCTTAGCCCTTACATCTGACCATTGAAGGAACCAATCCTCTTACCATGTCAGAATGGCTCACTGACTCATCACTTCCCCTTGGAGGGAACCTCGATCTGGAGAACAACAAGCTTCTCCCTAAAGTACTCAAACTTTACTCTGGCTAATGGCTTCATCAACACATCATCTATTTGTTTGTCTGTCACAACATACTGGAGCTTCACTGCTCCTCTTTGCCCCATATCCATGATATAGTGATATTTGATCTCGATGTGCTTTGACTTGTCATGGAACACTGGGTTCTTCGACAACTTCACACAACTCTAGTTGTCACAATATATACAAGTAGCATCCAACTGGAGATCAAATAAATCAGACAGTAGCTTCCTTAGCCATACTGCCTCACAAATAGCCAAACCAACTACAACATACTTTGCTTCAGCTGTACTTAGTGCCACACAGTACTGCTTCCTTCTAAACCAAGAGATCAAACCTAATCCCATACTGAATCAACACCCTGAAGTGCTCTTAATATTGATTGCACTACCTGCCCAATCTGAATCAACATAACCTTCCAGGTTAATCTTTTGATTCACCTCATACTTGATCCCATAATCAACTGTACCCTTCAGGTACCTCATAATATTCTTTACAGCAATCAAGTGAACATGTCTTGGATCTATCAGGAACTGGCTCAAGGTGTTCACAGCAAAGAAAATATATGGTCTCGTATTCGTTAGGTACATCAAGGACCCAATCATCTGACGATACATCGTGGCATCAACTGACTCTGATGAAGCAACACTCAGTAGCTTCAAGTTCAATGCCATAGGTGTGGTCATGGCCTTGCAGTCCATCATCTTGAACCTCTTCAGGATCTCTACTGCATACTTCCCTTGTCCGAGGGAGATTTTGCCACACCTCCATGCCTAGAACGTAGTGCATCATATCCAAGTCCTTCATCTCAAACTCGGCAGCAAGTCTCCTTCTTGCAACTTCTGTCAAGAACAAGTCATCGACGTATAATAGGAGCATCACTAGTCTTCCACGTTAAACCTTGAGGAAAAGGTTGGAATTCTCTTTACTGTCAGTAAAGCCTAGAGTCACCAGTAAGATATCCATCCTGTCGTACCATGTCTATTCTAGGGATATTTTGTAGTCACTCCCTCTGAAGTGAAGCACCATACTCCCTCTATCTTTCGTACTCTATGCACTGAAACATTATGTACTAGAGTGACAAGTAGCTTCCTCTGCTACTAATATTCTATGTATCGATCTACGGTCACTGGATACCAAGATCCTCTATTTTGAACCTTTTCAAAAGTTCTTGTCACACCCATCTGTGAGCTTGTCATCCTCTATAGGATTTCATCTTCAATCTTGTAGCAAAGGTTAAGATCTTTATCAAGCTCATCATGTATGTGTTATCTCATGGGTGTCTTCTGAGCTCGTACAAGGCCTTCTTTCATTTGCACACATGATTCTTCCTGTCATGTGTCTCAACTACCACTGGCTGCAAATGTCTCTTTGTAGTCTATGCCTTCTTTTTATGAGAAGCCTCATGCTACAAATCTTGCCTTGTATCCCACGATGTTTCCATCTAGTGAATGATGCAACTACGAACTTCCCTTCATGTATCGATACTGCATCCTAGACATCATTCTTCTTGAACTAGTCTTCTCTTTCTTCTTGGTTACTTCTTCATAGCTGAAAGGTTCTACATCAATGATTTCGCTGCATTCATCATATTATTCTTTATCTGTCGTCACTTGTTCTTCGAAACAAGTCTTATCCTTCTTTTCTTGTAGGTGATTATGTACGTGATCTTTCCTACAAGTCAAATGCATTAGTTGTATGGTTAGAAACATTTCATAAGGCATATTCATAGTGGAAAATTATTATGCATAAATATATGATCATGCAACTATTTTAACCAATACAACATTCATCCATATCTCACAGAAACGTTTCTAGATGCCTTCCATCTCCACCAGGACAACATTGAGATTGTGCACTAATCCAATATGTCAGCAAAGAGGTTTCATTCTAGATAAGTAGAAATGTAGAGTTGTATAGCACCATGATCTACTTACCCATCACATGCATATTAGTAGTATACTGTCATTAATGAAAACATTCTATCATGCATAATACATCTACTAAATATAAACAAATGCATAACAAAACAATATCATGAAATGACAATTGAATACTTATCTTTATCTGTTTCGTGGGTGGACTATTTCTTGAGCCTTCAACTTTATCATCTTCTTCATTCATAATAGCATCATTTCTTACCCAAATGCTAAGATGGATAAGAGGTTCTTCAAGATTTGAGTTCTTCATATTCCTAATTTCTTGAGGTATCTTCTTTGAATCGTGAAATCTTTATCTTCAGTTGCTCCTGGCTTCTTTTCTCTTACTATGAGTTGAGTATCTTCTTGTGTGTGCTCTTCCCGAAGTCTTTCTGAAAGTAATCACTTCCTTTTGGCACACATTCCTTGAATGAATGAATCCCATGATCCTTGGAGGTAATTCAAGGTGGTTATAACAATTGTTGCATTCTCCACTTCTTCTTCTATCGCTTCAAGTTGTTCTTTGATTTGAGAAACCCTTGTAAAGCATGAATGTATGGTCTCTGGATTCTGGATCTTCACATTCTTCAACTGTTTTCTCAAAGTCATATTTTGATTTATGTTCCTTCCTTCAAATAGCTTGGTCAAGGAATCAAACATATCTCTTGGTGTATTTAGGGAGGACACTTGTGGTATAAGGTGATCTGTGATTGAATCAACAATTATCTTCTTGGCCTTGACCAATTTCTTTTGGTGTAAGTCTCTTAGCCTGATCTCCCTCTAGAACTGGAACCTCTCTACTTATGTAGGTGTCCAATTCATTTCCTTCAAGAACTAGTGAGATCCTATACTTCCATGCTTGGAAGTTGTCAACTTCACCAAGCTTATCATAAATTTTATGTGATAGATCACTTTGAAATGAGAACCTAAAATGAAAATAGAAAAATATTAGATCTTATCGATTTGAGGTGTCTGTCATGGTTCCAGAGCTCGCTGATCTAGGGTTTGTCAGAGAAACCCTAATTTTCAAAATTTGGAATCTTTCAGATCTGATTGGATAGAAAGATACATAACTTCAAGTTGAGTTGTCCAATGTACATACACCACTTCAATTTGAGCTGTCCAATGTACTCCTTTTCTGAAAACAACGAAGGGAAACTCCCAGAACAGGAAGCCCTAGTTTTCCAATTTCTTCTACATAAATGTCTGATACAGTGTCTATGATATCTACAAAATTATTGCTCCTCTATGTATGAAAATTCCGTCTAAGGTATCCTCACCTATCCCTGTTCCAACACCATAGGTTTCATTAGAATTGGTTTCACCAATTGGGACTTATGATCGTTTTCCCAAGGTGACCTGTTTCAGGTATATTCAGCATAGCGAAGTTGTATGGACTGCCACGTGTAACTTTTTAATCTTCGAGGTCTGAAATTTCTACCACATAAATTAAAGTCCATTCCATTTCTATAAAATCTTCATAAATTTCATTTGGACCTTTGTATCCCAAGATATATCAATTCTCCCCAGGTGTCCTATTTAGGGATGAATCTTGGAAGAGGTTGTAACCCTAACTTGGAGGGATCATATCTCCTAGAATATAGAGAATATGAGGATGAAATTTTGATAAAATGTAAATAAGGATTTTATATTTGGCCTGTACAAGTTTCATCTCTTGAACATTCTCCAATCCATAGATATAGCGAATGTACCAGAAGTTATGAGTTTTAGTATTTAGAGTTTTTCCAGCTGGGGGTTAAACTACAGTTTGACTTTCCCGGAGTTACACCCAACCAAAAATATCGACCTAGGTCTCTAAAATTCTATTTTTATGAGGCGAGCCATCCTATGCTGGGCTCACTAAAAAATTATTCTTCTGTAAAAAGCCCTAATTTCCCACACCAAAAACTGAAAATGCCCGGAATCGAATTCCACTTCGACAGAAAGATGTGTCCTTCAATGGAGAGTCATCCTAGCATACTTTTGCTAATGGATTGTGGAGAGAGACCCAAAAATTAAGGATCCCTAGCTTCTATAGCTACACAATGTCTTCTTCTCAGGTTAGCTCTGATACCATGTTAGATTTTTATCATTTAAGCAATATGATCTTATGATCTTATCTGAGAGAATAACATGCACAACAATAAACACAAGAGATAAGAGACACAAAGAATTTTCCTCGGGGAAACCATAAAGGATAAAACCCCACAATTTCCTCAGAGATAGAATGAGCACCAATGGCAGCAGTAAAACCTTAGAACATAAAAGATGATCTCCACAGCTTGTTCTCTCTCTCATACTTGAGAGAACTTCTCCTGGCTCACTCATGCGCCTCAGTGAGTGAGTGTGTGTGTGATAAATAGAGAGGCTTACTCTTTATTTATATTCTTTCATACACTTGATGTACACTTCAACATGTTGTCCCCACTTAACAATTACTTACTAGGGCCGACATCTCCAAAAGAGTCTAATAACCCTAGTGCCCCACAACTTGTGGGGACTTTTCCCCTCCGATCAACAAGGAGGTTTAAACTTAACACAATGGTGGGCAATATTTCCTTGAATTACAATAACTCACCTAGGGCCTAATTCTATAGGATATTCTAATAGCCCTAGGGCCCCACAACTACGGGAACTTTAACCCTTGATAAATAAGAGGGTTACCCACAATGACTTTACATGACTTGTTTACATTATTGAATCTCCTGATAGGAACATCGGGATATGACATGACTCAATTACATTAGAGATGCTTCCCAAAATAAACATCGGGGTACAATACATAAAATATACAAGTGAATACATTCCAAAGTTACAAATACATCAACACAATTTAGAGGTCGAAATTGCAAAAATGAAAATCTTTGTCCCTCTAACTGAGTTGTTAAGCAATTTTGAATATAAGTCCCAAATCAAAATTGTGTTGAAGATTCTAGGAGAAATATCTACAATATTAGATTCCCTGAATCTTTAAGATCATAGTCCCAGCATCCTATTTGGACCCCATGTAGATGAGTCTATTGATGAAGAGGTCCCTCCCTTGTATGTCATTCTGAACATTCATGATTCCATCCTACACAATGCCATGCTTGATTCAAGAGGTTCACACAGCCTCATGCCCAGGCATATAATGGATAAATTGGGATTGGAGGTGTCCAGGACTAACAAAGACCTTTTCTCTTTTGATTCCATTAAAGTTAAGTTCCTAGTATCGATCAAATATTTGGTCATCTCTTTGGCTCAGATCCCTGCCAAAATCCTTGTCATGGATGTAGTGGTGGCTAACATTCCTCCAAAGTTTGGAATGTTGTTGTCAAGATCCTAGGAAACCAAACTAAAGGGAACACTTAAAATGGATATGTCATATTCCACCATCCTTGTTTTTGGTGTACATAGGAGGCTTTATAGAGAGAAAAATCTGGCATACATGGTGAGCAGTGTTGCAAGGTCGAATAACCACCCCATCTATTCGTTAGACACTGAGATAGGATCGCCCATTTTCTTTACATAGGGAGGCAAAGACAATTTCAGTTCATAGAACACTTATTTTGTCCCCACACAGGAAGAACTAGAAGGATTGTGGAATGTGAGCTTTGATGGGGAAGCATGCAATGAAGGGGTAGGAGTTGGAGTTCGGGTAAAACCTGCAAGAGGAAGTGCTTTAAATTATTCTTATAAATCAGCCTTCAATTTCACAAATAATGAGGTGGAATATGAGGCTATGATGTTGACAATTCAGATCCTAAAATATTTCCAAGTCATGAGGATGGTGATACATGGGGACTCCTAGTTGGTGATTAAGCAAATGCAAGGTGAGTATTAGGCAAGACATCCCAGGATGAGAAGCTATAGAAATGCTTCCCTGGATTTGATAGAATGATTTGAAGAATGCAAGTTTAATCTAATTCCCAAAGTGCGGAATCGTAAAACTGATTCTTTGGCCACTTTCGTTGCTAATTTCAAAATTCACATGTACCCCAATAGTAAATATGAGATTAAGATTAAGGATAGACCCTCTATCTCGGATAATGTTAAGAATTGGCAGGTCTTTGAGGATGATAAACAAATCCATATTTTCCTTAATCTCACTAGGGAGTTAGATGGCTTGATCATTAATGAAGATAACATGCTCCTGGAAGGGTCTACTCTCACCCAGGGGTTCCTACAAAATCAGACTGATGTTCCCAAAGAAATGTCACAAGATGATGTTGTTTTCCTTACTGAGGGTGTTGTTGGAAATGAAATGAAAGAATTTTTGGGATGTAATTGTAGGAGGCTGATGGAAAACACAATATTTAAACAATATATGTGGCAAAGAAATCCTACAACTTAAGAGTAACACTATCCCCATGGGTTTAGTCCCTTTCAAAATGCTCTTTGACCCAAATGATGTTGCTAAGGAGACTCATCTTGTCCCAAGCTGTGAGGATGTGGAAGATGTGAATATTTCAATAGAATCTCATCTAAAAATTATCAAGCTCTCAAGAACACTCTCTCCGGAGGCCAAAGATAAATACATCTCACTGATGGAGGAATACAAAGATGTCTTTGCTTGGAGCTATAGTGATCATAAGGATTATGATACAAGTATAATTCAACATAGTATACTAATAAAAAAGGATAAGAAGCCTTTCAATCAAAACCTAAGGAGAATTAAACCCAAGTTTCTACCCCTGATTGAAAAAGAAATAAAGAATATGTTTGAGTAAAAAATCATTGTGGCCCTTAGATTCTGAAGGTGGGTGGCCAACTTGCTTGTGGTTAGGAAGAAGAATGGATAAATACGGTTGTGCGTTGACTTCAAAAATATGAATAGAGTCTCTTTAAAGGACGAGTATCCTCTTCCTAAGATGGATCACATTCTGCAGAGGGTAGTGGCGTCTGAGAGGATATCCACCTTGGATGGTTTCTCAGGCTACAATCAGATCACGGTACACTGAAAAGACTAAGAGAAGATATCTTTCACGACACCCTCAGGTACCTTCATGTATGTGAAAAAATTCCATTCGGACTCATGAATGCAGGGGAAACCTTCCAGCGGGCCATGGACATAGGCATTTTTCACTACATTTTCATTTGTTGATGAGAAGGACAACATTTTGGCTATTTATTTATATGACATCACTATGTTTTCAAAGTCCGATGAGGAACACGTTGCATACCTGCTCAAAGTCTTCAAAAAATGTAGAAAGTTTGACATCTCTTTGAGCCCAAAGAAGTCCCACTTTTATATGAAATAGGGGAAGCTGCTCAGGAACATAATATCCTAGGAAGGCATCAAAATAGACCCAAAAAGAGTTGAATCCATAGAGAAAATCGAGCTCCCTCGGAACAAGGGTGAGGTTCAATCTTTTATGAGAAGGGTGGCTTTTCTGAGAAGGTTTATTGCTACTTTTGCTGAGATTGTGAGGAGGATGACTAGTATGATGAGAAAGGATAATGAGATCAGGTGGACACCTGAAGCAAAGCAGTCTTTTTAGGACATAAAGAAGGCCATTTCAAAAGCACCTGTACTAGTAAGTATTGATTTCTCCAAAGATTTCTTCATATTCTCATTTGCTTCAGAGCACACAGTGGAAGGAGCATTGTTACAAAAGAATCATGAGGTGAATGAGAAACCCATTGCTTTCTACAACAAAACATTGAGAGATGCCCCATTGAAATACAACATTCTAGAAAAATAGGCTTATGCTTTGGTACAAGCCTTGAAGGAGTTTCGGGTCTACATCGTGCATTCTCACATCATTGCTCATGTTCCCACCAGTGCAGTGAACGATATTCTAACCCAACCAGATCCTTAGGGTAGAAGGGGAAAATGGATAGAAGTATTACTTGATTTAGACTTGGATATTAAGCCCACAAAGTTGATTAAAGGACAAGGACTAGCCAAACTCATGGCCCAATCAAACTGTGATTTACTTAGCCTACACATGGTTACTGAATTATCGGCAGAAGAGAAAAACCTTGAAGAATGACCAGAGCTACAAGTGGATGTATATTTCCTGTCATCCCCTTGGTATTTTGACATCATATTCATGTTACAGCATTTGCAAGCTCTGCAGGAGATGGACAGGACAAGGACCATATTCCTCAAGCAGAAGGGAGCAATGTTTTGCATCTTAAATGGGGAACTCTATTGGAAAGAGCTAGGAGGGGTTCTGTTGAGTTGTGTTAATGAATAGGAGGTGAAGAATCTCATTGAGGAGTTTCATGTAGGAGAATGTGGAGGCCATCATTACATCTTTCCCAACACCCATAAGAATATTGTTGCCTGCCATAAGTGTCAGATATTTGAAGGGGGAATAAAGTTTTTTCCATTAACTCTAAAGCCTATACATGTTGATTCCCCCTTACAAGAATTGGGATTTGATTTAGTGGGAGAAATAAACCCCTCTTCCTCTGAACAACACAAGTGGATTCTCACTACCACTGATTATTTCACCATATGGATTGAAGCCATCCCAACTAGACAAGCCACTCACAATAATTATTCAGTTTTTGGAGGAGAACATCTTGTCAAGGTTTGGAGTTGCTAGGAAGATAATCACTCACAATGAGGAATTTAATCATCTTAAATCTGGATCTATTAAGAATCGAGAGCCATCCAATTTATTGAGGTGTAAGTTTCATTTCTCCTACTTTTTTTACAAATCAAGAAAATTGGATATGCTGGTTATATTACTTAAACTAGACATATGTGGCATCTCCCCTATTATGAGATGTAACCCTATAGTAGGATGTAAGCACCTAGCACCTCACTACTTTCACTACTTTCGATGCAATAATTAATTAAACAATATTAAATGTCCAAGATCTAGAAGCATCTTGAGAGTGAAAATATCTCTCTTAACTAGTTATTAAAAATGGCATGATCTTCGTTGTTTCTTAAATAACAATAACATGATGTTGTTTCTTAAATAACAATGATGAATCAACTAACATTTTTAAAATACTATAATTGATTCAAATTTTATATAACATATAAACTTGTACATAACATATAATTCGAATTCTATATAACATATAAACTCGTACATAACATATAAAAATACTATAACATGTAAACTTGTACATAACATATAAAAATACTATAGTTGATTCCAATTTTGTATAACATATAAAAATATTATGGTTGATTCCAATTTTGTTCTAATTAATGACTAAATAGCTTTCCTTATGGGTTAAGGCCTCCATCACATGATTCCAATTCTATATAACATATAAACTTGTACATAAAATATAAAAATACTATAGCTGATTCCAATTCTGTATAACATATAAAAATATTATAGTTGATTCCAATTCTATTCTAATTAATGACTAAATAGCTTTCCTTATGGGTTAAGGCCTCCATCACATGAGACGACTATTCGATGCCCTAAATCATGCATTTTATAATCGATGGATTAATTGCATATCAATCCAGCTGTTTATTAAATACAAACCAAAATTTAACATGGGATTGCGAAGCTCCGCTAGATTAATTTAAGGCTTGGATTATAAAGTTTCGTCGAAATTGTGAGGTGCTGACTATTTCCTTTGCAGGACCAGCTCCCAGATTGCTGGTAGAGGAAACAACTAGACCCTAGAATAGGCAGCATAATGTGTTGTTGATGAGTAAAATCCAAGTATAGGAAAGTATTTTGTTAGATATGTAATCATTTGTTCTAGTGTGATGTTTTTTGGACTCCAAAGTCTATTTAGCAGATCTTTATAGATTTTATGGTTGCAAGGGTTCCATTGGATTATATCATGTATGATAGTATGTGATTGGCATGTTTAATCAAATACATCAACCTACCTATGCATATTCATGTTCATAGAGTCTATTGTTGAACTTTGTTGTCTTGACCTTAACCAAAAAGTACCCTTCGTTCAAGATGAAATATTTGTTAAAGCATGGGAAGCTTCTATACCTTATTTTAACACTTGGATTGGGAAGTTTCATCAAAACTATAAGGTGTTTATTGATGTTCTTGGAAGGGAAACTTCGATATTTCGGATAGAGGCAAGGGATTTACCATGTTTGTTTATGTATTTTAGGGGAATATATGAATTCTACTTGATTATTTTTTAGTTGTATGCAAGCTTGCAACATAATTGACAAACTTTGCATATTTGTTAATTTTGGTTTGGATTCACAATAGTGAAGTTCGTTTGTTTTTTATGAGTTAATTGGGGTTCTGGTTTACATTGGGCATGTAAATTACTTATGCAAACTTTGAATGTCCTTGACAAACTTTGCATATTTGTGTATTTTGGTATGGATTCACAAGGATCCTTGTGAATATGCATATGGAAATAGTAAAATTCATTTGTTTTTTGAGTTAATTGGGGTTTTGGTTTCCATTGGGCATGGGAATTTTGGGTATGAATTTTGGTAAATAATCAAAATTATTTAATTTTTATGATTAAATTGGGGAATTGGTTTCAATTGGCCAATTCCATTGGGGTTTTTGTTTCCATTGGCCATAATTTAATTTATTTTGGTTTAATTGTTCAATTTAGTGCAAATAAATTGATGAACAAATAGAAAAAAAACATGAAAAAAAATGGGGAAAATACCTCACAAATAGGAGTTTTATCCAAAGGTGGATATGGATGGCTTTGGCACACCCAAAATCGTGTTCTCCTAGTCGATATTTGCTCCAAAGTAGTCCAATAACCATGGGATGAGGCGAAAAAGGTGCGCTCGGCCTATTTTAAAAAAAAATAGGCTTTCCAAAATGCGTGCGTGATTTTGTTCACTAAAACGGAGGCACAATTTGGTTTACTATCCTAATTGGCATTCCTGTTGGCAGCCTTGCGACTAGGCTTGGTAGGTTCAAGATTGCTTGGGATGATTTTTTTTTTGGATCAAGAGTGATTGATGTCACTCCACCATTGCACCTAAAAGGTCCCTCAACTTCTTGCACACACCCTAAGAGAAGACCTCTTTCACCACACCCTCGGGTACCTTCATGTATGCAAAAAATTCCATTCGGACTCATGAATGCAGGGGAAACCTTCGAGTGGGCCATGGACATAGGCAGTTTTTGCTACATTTTCATTTGTTGATGAGAAGAACAAGATTTTGATTATTTATTTAGATGAAATCATTGTCTTTTCAAAGTCAGATGAGGAACACGTCACATACCTGCTCAAAGTGTTCAGAAAATGCAGAAAGTTCGGCATCTCTTTGAGCCCGAAGAAGTCAAACTTTTATATGAAATAGGGGAAGCTCCTCGGGAACATAATATCATAAGAAGGCATCAAAATAGACCCGAAAAGAGTTAAATCCATACAGAAAATAGAGCTCCCTCGGAACAAGGGTGAGGTTTAATCTTTTATGGGAAGGGTGGGTTTTCTAAGAAGGTTTACTGCTAATTTTTCTGAGATTGTGAGGAAAATGGCTAGTATGATGAGAAAGGTTAATGAGATCAAGTGGACACCTAAAGCAAAGTAGTCTTTTGAAGACATAAAGAAGGCCATTTCAAAAGCACCTGTTCTAGTAAGCACTGATTTCTCCAAAGATTTATTTATATTCTCATTTTCTTCAGAGCACATAGTGGAAGGAGCATTGTTACAAAAGAATCATGAGGGGAATGAGAAACCCATTGCTTTCTACAACAAAACATTGAGAGATGCCCCACTGAAATACAAAATTATGGAAAAGCAGGATTATGCTCTAGTACAGGCCTTGAAGGAGTTCCGGGTCTACATCCTGCATTCTCACATCATTGCTCATGTTCCCACCACAGCATTACTCATGTTCCCACTAGTGCAGTGAATGATATTCTAACCCAACGAGATCCTTAGTGTAGAAGGGGAAAACGGATAGAATTCCTACTTGAGTATGACTTGAAGATTAATCCCACAAAGTTGATTAAAGGACAAGGACTATCCAAACTCATGGCCCAATCAAACTACGATTTACTCAGCCTACACATGGTTGTTGAATTATCGGAAGAAGAGAAAAAACTTGAGGAACGACCAGAGCTACAAGTGGATGTATATTTCCTGTCATCCCCATGGTATGTTGAAATCATCTTCTTGTTACAGCATTTGCAAGCTTTGCAGGAGATGGAAAAGACAAGGACCATATTCCTCAAGCAAAAGGGAGCAAAGTTTTGCATCGTAAATGGGGAACTCTATTGGAAAGATCCAGGAGGGGTTTTGTTGAGTTGTGTTAATGAACATGAGGCGAAGAAGCTCATTGAGGAGTTTCATGTAGGAGAATGTGGAGGCCATCATTACATATTTTCCAACACCCATAAGAATATTGTTTCTTACCATAAGTGTCAGATCTTTGAAGGGAGGAGGAAGTTTTTTCCATTACCTCTAAATCCTATACATGTTGAGGCCCCCTTCCAGCAATGGGGATTTGATTTAATGGGAGAAATAATTCCATATTCCTCAGGATAGCATAAGTGGATTATCACTACCATTGATTATTTCACCAAATGGATTGAAGCCATCCCAACTAAAAAGGCCACTCACACAATAATTATTCAGTTTTTGGAGGAGAACATCTTGTCAAGGTTTGGAGTTGCTAGGAAGATAATCACTCACAATGAGGAAGTTAATCATCTTAAATCTGGATCTATTAAGAATATAGAGCCATACAATTTCTTGATGTGTAAATTTTATTTCTCCTATTTTTTTTACAAATCAAGAAAATTGGATATGCTGGTTATATTACTTAAACTAGACATATGTGGCATCTCCCCTGTAGTGAGATGTAACCCTATACTGGGATGTAAGCACCTAGCACCTCACTACTTTCACTACTTTTGATGCAATAATTAATTAAACAATATCAAATGTCCAAGATCTAGAAGCATCTTGAGAGTGGAAATCTCTCTCTTAACTAGTTATTAAAAATGGCATGATCTTTGTTGTTTCTTAAATAACAGTAACATGTTGTTGTTTCTTAAACAACAATGATGAATCAACTAACATTTTTAAAATACTATAATTGATTCGAATTCTATATAACATATAAACTAGTAGATGAACAAGTAAAGCAGTGTTGGGGCTTGGCAGAAAGAAGTCATAGGAGGTAGCGATCGGAGGGAGGAGCCCTCTTGCGCGGTTCAGGTGGGGTGGGGTCTGTGAACCACCTCAGTCAGGCATGGCGATGGCCCTAGCCAGGAGCCCGGGAGTGTTCAGGATCAATGGAGGCAAGGATTGAGCTGGGGAAGGGAAGAGATCTGGGGTGGGGGGCTGTCTCCTGAAAGCCCAATCAATACCATCGATTCAGATTCGGTCAGAGTCCATTCGAGAGAAGATAGAGATGTGGAAGGAGAAGGCCCTAATTGGGAAATTTGTAGGGGTCTGGCCGAGGGAGAAGGATCTGGTTCGCTGGATCCAGAACACCTAGAGCCCAAAAGGGCATTATGACCTTCAGTTGGGGGCCAAAGGTTTTTTTACCATCATTTTCTTCAACCATGAGGATTGGGATAGGATTCTGGAAGGGGGGGCATATTTTTTCTTCTCTATAGGACTCTATCTGAGGCCATGGAAGGAATGGTTCAACATAGATATGGAGGACATGACTATAGCCTCGGTGTGGATCCACTTGGTAGGGATTCCAAGGGAATACTGGGACATGGAGATTCTGCGGGACATTGGGAACTTTTTAGGGGAGTTTGTGAAAATCGCTAAGCAGACCTGTCTCCAAAGGTATACCACCTTTTCTCGGATCTGTGTTTATATGGATCTCTCAAAGGACCTCCCTTAGGCAATCGGGCTTAATTGGGACGATGAGGAATGGATCTAGCAAATTGACTATGAGCAGTTACCCTTCAGGTGCAGGATCTTCCATGAATACGGCCATTTCAGGAGAAACTACCCGAGGGAAGATAAGGGGAAGATGGAACCGGCCTTGGGAGAATCGCTTGGGAGCAAGGGTTTCACTCAGGTCAAGAGCAGTCAGAGGAGTAGGGGCTCGGAAGGGTAGAAGCAGCATAAGGATGAAGTGGGGAAATTAGGGGGATCATCTAACCCCTTCCAGATCTTGGGTGAAATAGCAGAGGTTCAGCCGCAAGAGGGTGAGGTTGTGGGAAGAAGTCTTGAAACTGAGATGATGGGGATGGAAGATGCAGACAAAAGTGAAGCCCACCCAAAATCCATGGAAGCGAAAGAAGTTGAGGACATGGACTTAGGCGAGCTGGATCTGGATGCCCTAGAAGAAGAATGTAGGAAAGATGGCTTAGGATACATTCCCAGAGAATAGATCGAGCTCTTGCAGCAAGTGATTTTGCGTTCTAAAGTGCACAAGTATCTGGGGCTTAGATCGAAAGGGTCGAAAGGAAGCAAAAGGAAAACTCCGGAGGAAGATCAAAAATGGGGGAGGAAGTCAAACAAGCAAAGAATAACAGAAATAAGAGTCATGCTGATCGAATCAGGCCAATACCCAACAATTAAGGCAGCCTTTTCTGAGGTAAGCAAGGTTTCCCAATGAAGATAGTGACCTGGAATATTACAGGGTGTAATTACCCCAGGAAGATTAGGACTCTTGCAAGAAAGATCAAGCAGGAGAAACCATATATTCTTTTCTTATAGGAGACTAAGTGCAGTTTTGAATCAATGCAAAAGATTGGGCAGAATATTTGTAAAGGTAGCTAGGTAATGGCTGTAGAAGCAGATGGTATGCGAGGAGGGATAGCTACCTTGTGGCGAAAAAGGGAAGTGGAACTCACAGGTTGGTGAGCGGGACGTTTTTCTCTATCAGTTGATTTCCACATTCGGGGCTCAGAGATGAGAGGAACGATCATGAACATTTATGGGCCGAGTGCTTTCCCACAGAAATAGGAGTTTGTCAATCATCTCATATGGCTCAGTGCCTTGGCATCAACGGGAAATTGGATAATCGGAGGAGACGTCAATCTAATAACTTCACTCAGGGAAAAAAAGGGAGGCAAGAGGATGCTGGAAAAATATCAGGAGGACTTTAGGGAAACCCTAGTCAATAGCTCCCTTGTGGATCTAGAAACTGGGGATGGTTAGTTCACCTAGAATAATCAAAGGGGTGGTGAGTACTTGGTGGCCTCAAGGCTAGGCCGTTTCCTGGTGACCGAAAGTATAATAAGGTGGGTAGGAGAAATAAGGCCGAACGTGATCCCAGTAGCAGGTTCTAATCACTGGCCTGTGTGCCTAAGCTAGGAAGGGGCGGTGGATCAGTTACAAAAACCTTTTAAATTTAAGCAATTCTAGCTAGAACACAGGGAATTTAAGGGTTTGGTGGAACAATGCTGGCAGGAGATGAAGGACTCAGGGGGGACAAGGATGTACAACTTTCAGCAGAAGCTCAAAGTGCTGAAGGCCAAAATCCGTACATGGAACAAGAATGACTTTGGAAACATATTTGAAGACAATAAAAGGATAATCTTGGAACTCACTGCTACCCAACAAAGAGGGATGGAAGTTGGGTGGGACCTAGATCTGAAGGAAAAGGAGAAGGATCTTGAAGCCTAGTTGGAAGCTAGAGAAAGACAGGAGGAAGTCTTCTAGAAATAGAAGTCTTGTGTGAAGTGGCTGCGGGAAGGGGACAAGAATACCAAATTCTTCCACAATTCCACAGTCAACAACCATTTGGGGTCAAAGATCTTCAACCTTAAACTTCCCAATGGGACCCAGGTGGGATCTCGGGCTGAGGTAAAATATGGCCTTGTCAATTGTTTTAAGGAAATCATGACAGAAGTCAACAATTAGAGGGGTCAGGATATTGATCGGATCATATCCCTAATTCCCAAGCATTGTCACAAGGGAGGACAATGAGAACCTCACCAAACCGATCTCCCTGCAAGAGGTGGAGGGGGTCATGCAGCAGGTGGCTCAGGGGAAAGCCCTTGGGTCGAATGGGTTTACAACCAAATTTTTCCACCATTTTTGGGACATGCTCAAAGAGGAGGTTTGGGAAATAGTGGAGGAATCCAAGACCAGCAAAGGGGTGCTCAAAGATTTTAATGCAAACTTCCTTGCTCTGATCCCAAAGAGTGAGGGGGCTGATGCTCTAGGTAAGTTCAGACCTATAGCCCTTTATAATGTGATATACAAAATAATCTCGAAGGTCATAGAAAATAGACTGAAACCTCTGCTCCCGGGGATCATCAGCCCTGAGCAATCGGGGTTTGTGGAGGGGAGGCAAATTTTGGATGGGAACATTACAGTCCAGTAGACCATTCACTTGCTCAAGTGCACTAGAAGCCTAGGAATTCTTATCAAACTTGATATTGCCAAAGCCTATGACAAACTAAGTTGGGAGTACCTGAACGAAATGCTAAAGGATTTTGGGTTCTGTAGGGAGTGGATAGAACGAGTCATGGGGCTGGTGTCCTCGCCTTTTTTCTCCATCCTCCTAAACGGATCCCCGATGAGATTGTTCTCGCCATCAATGGAATTAGACAAGGAGATCCTCTTTCTCCGTTTCTCTTCATCCTGGCAGCAAAAGGCCTAAGTCGACTCATACATGCTCAGGTAGGCTTGGGGAGGATATGAGCCTTATCCTTTTGCGAAGCCATGGAAAAACAAACTCATCAGCAATTTGTGGATGATACAATGTTAATGGGGCACCTTTCAGTCTAAGAGGCGCGAGCCTTCAAATCCTGTCTAGCGGCCTTTGCTAAAGCCTCATGGTTGGAGGTTAGCCTAGATAAATCCTAGGTGTTCTTTTTCAATACCCCGCTTATTACTCAGAGGAACATTGGAAGGATCTTGGGTTTCCAGAAAGGCAGGCTCCCAACTAAATATCTAGGGGTCCCTCTAAGCCAGAAAGTTATTAGGCGTGCCTCCTGGCAAGATTTAGTAAATGGGTGATCTCGCTTGATCCAATGGATCAAATCCTGGAAGCAGACATCAAATCCCTAGAGGAAGAACTCAATACTCGCGTCATCAAAGTTAAGGAAGGGGTTGATAGGCTTAGGTGTGGTTACTCCCAGAAGGGCATGTTCAACATCAAAGGAGCCTATAACATCAAGATTAGAGGACAGGCGGAGGATGATGAGATCTGGGAAAAGGTATGGACATCCAACCCATGGTCAAAGGTGGCCATCTTCTGCTGGCTGGTAGTTCGAGGGAGAATTCTAACAGGGGAAAACCTGAGGTGAAGAGGGATCTTGGGACCATCTAGGTGCGTCTTGTGTGCTAGCCAGGAGGAAAGCATAGGCCATCTCCTGGATGTGTACCCTTTTGTGGTCGGATTATGGGATAAAGGAGCCCTGATGTTTAGAAGAAATAATAGATCCAGAGGGAATCCGACTCAGACCCTAAGGGATTGGAACCCAAAAGCCTTCAAGAATAATATTCTTAGCTTTCTATGGCTTGATTTCCCTGGAATGGTTCTCTGGGTTATCTGGAAGGAGCGAAACAACAGGATTTTTCGGGAACGATAACGGTCTCTAGAGGCATCCTGGAAAACCATTTGCTCCAACTTGCTAGAGACAATCCGCAGCATGCAGTGGTCAGATGAGGATAAAGAGTTTATAGGTTGGGAAAAATCAATTGCAGAGGCATGGGGTCTGGATAAGGGGGTCATAAGCGACCTTCCTCAGAAACCCAAGGTCTGCAGAGTGGAGAGCCCTCCGTCCTGGTCTCCCCCTGCACTTCAAGTTTTCAAGGTTAACTTTGATGGACCGACTAAAGGCAATCCTGGAATGACAGGATTTGGAGGGGCCTGTCGAGACCATAAGGGGGAAATTTTACAGGTTTTTCATGGGAATATAGGTTTCGACACCAACAACTCGGCGGAGCTGGAGGGGATGATCCAAGGCATCCATCTTGTCGTCCGAAATGGCTGGCTCCCAGCGATAGTGGAAGGGGACTCCCGAATTCTCATCCACATGGCTCAATAGCTGGCAAATGGGAGGTCAGCAAAGAAAGTGGCATCCATTTGGCACCTGGTAGGGAGAATAGAAGACCTCTGAGCTTTAATTTTGGATTTCCCAGTGTTGTCCTTTCACAATGTCAAGAGAGAGGCTAACATGGTGGCAGACTTAATGGCCAACATTGGGGTCGCTGACGTCAGGGATATCAGGTGGGGACGACTTGAAGATCTTGAGGGAGAACAGTGGCCGCCTCGCTTCCGTCAACTCACGGATCATGATGGTGATGACAGAGGGCAGAGGCAGGATCATATGAATGAGGAATGTGGAGGGGGGAGGTGGTGGCAAGGTCATTCAACGCGTCACTTATGTTAACATGTGCCAAGCAGGTGGTCTTAGATAGAGGCAATGAAAGAGCTTCTCCCTTATCATTAAGATCAAGTACAAGAGTTTAATGGAGGAGATAGGTAGTACTATTCACGATCGGTTAGGTGATACAGTAGTGATGAAGACTCCTGTGAGGATCCCCAGGAAAGGTACGGGTCAGGGAGGTGGCCGGACCTGGGTTATCATGATCCATGACAGAGACGCTATTTCAATCATGGGAGTGATCCTCATTAATTGGACTAGGATAGCCATGGCCGAAGCATGTGTTCTGGATAGAGAGCAGCCTTATTGGTTAAGTGTAATTAGGGTGACGGAGTGTCTATTAGAATGGAGAACAAAGCTAAACTTAGGGAAATGGCTTCACCTCATGGAAGCGTGGGTGGGAATGGTCACCATGGAAAAGGAGAAGACTACAGTGGTAAGGGGAAGAGGGCGGCGACCCGGGCTCAATTGCAGGCTCAGGCTGCTGTGGAGGCGTTTAAGGATCACATCCCGCTTATCTCCAAGCTTGCCATGGAAAACATGGAGAAGGCCCTCTGGGACCAAGTTAAGTCGAAACCAATAGAGGAAGTTAGGGAGGAGGTGGATGGGTGGGTCTCTGACCCTGGGTCCACGGCGGGGAGAATGTCGGCTCATGATCGCCTGGTGATGATTTATTGAGTTCTTATGAACCTTGTCTCCCAGGCGGACATCAAATCCACGGCCATAATTGGAGAGCAGCTAGAGGCGATTCTGGCAAAAAGGGAGGGAGATGAGAAACCCGTAAGAGATTGGAAGGAGCATAAAGATGAATGCAGCAAGATTCTCAGCAAGGTCGAAGCCCTCAATGCGAACTGTTGCCTTATGCATAGGAAGGTAGACAAGATTGCGTCCTGCCTGGGGATTGCGCTTTATCACCTGGGAATGGAGCAGCTTGCGATGGGAGGGTATGGTAGACACACTAGAGGGAGGAATGCCGGTTCCCCTCCTATGGGGAGTTCTGTGGAGGCAATGCAGTAGACGGAAGGGCACGGTCTCTCAGGGATCTGGGCTCAAGTCGTCTTGATGCTACCTTGAGGCGTGGTGCTACTTCTCTTTTTTGCTAACTGCTATTGTTCAAGAGGCTGCGAAGTCGGCCCTTAGGTTCTATAGTTATTTGTTTGTTATGTTTTTTAGTTTTGCTATGTTGTCTTATTTTGCAAGTATATAGGAAGCTTGGCTCTGTAAGTAAGACTGGGATTGGGATTGTCTTAGGGCCTGCCTGTATTGACGATATCTCTGTAAGCAGTTTTTAAGCAAGAATACACACTTTTATATACCAAAAAAGAAAAGAAAAAACTTCTAACAATAAATGTTAAAAGAATTGCAACCGATTATATTTTTATATGATTTGATTTATATTTATTTAAAATATTATTAATTACTAAACTTGAAGAAATTAGTTGATCTATCTCCTCATATTAAATTTTACACCATTGTTACATTATAGAAGAATCCATAATCCAAGTGATCGATCCTTGATATAAACATACCTAACTAAAAACATATCACTATCAACTCATTTACTATTTTCAAAAAAGGTGGCTGCTAAAACCTACAAATGGAGGACAAGATTTTTATGCAGATAAGGTTTTTCTTTCAAACAAATAATAGAAAGAAAATCTCAATATCCAATGCAGTTCATCAATTTTTCTCCCTCCTGCCGTTTACAAAGTAAGTATGATAATCAACTCTCAGTGTGCTCTGATGACACCATGTTAAATTAACTTTTTAGGGCTTATAGCCCCATGGTATTGATAGATTATATACATACATATTTGACCCCACCACCATATGGATCATGCTCTCTATCAAAATTACCATGGTTACCACACATATGCAATGTGATATCTATGGGCATACAGTTGCAGACGACTCTAAGAGTCTGTAATGCTCTCTATCAAAATTGCCATGGCTACTACACATATGCATAAGAATGTGATATCCATAGGCATACAGCTACCTACTCTCTGACAGACTCTTTTAAGAGTCTGCAGCTGGGTGCTTAGCACTGATCATCCTGTTGGCAAGGGGACCGACTTGAAATTAGTTGGCAATATGCCTATGCTAGTTCAAATCCAAAATCCGCAATCCACAATCCGCATCTTATCTCATATCATCCAGAATCTGCATTTATCTCATATCAACGGTCAAGAAAGAGTCTGCAAAAAATCAACCGTCCAAAAAGTACTTTGCTGAAAGGAAATTGCAGAAGAACTTTTGTCAATTTTGCATGTGAAACAAAGGCTCTTTAAAAGTCTGCAGCCGGGTGCTTAGCACCGGCCATCTAAGTTTGCATGCGAAACAAAGGTGTGAAAGGTTTTGTATTTATTTAAGATTTAACATGCCCTTTGAAATGTTGAAGCAACAAGGATGTCCTGAAGTTCGAAACTAGGAGCGCATCTATCAATAGACATTTATGTACTTAACTGTTAGTTTTACTGCCATAGCAGCTAAGCGTAAATTCTGGAGGCAGATTCTAACTAGAAAAACTAAAGATAATAATAAAATTTCTCTGCACGACTAGAATTCCTATCTTAAAAAGCTTTATGACTCCCCGAATGTCATAGACAACTTTGAAACCCTCCTCATAACGGAAGAAGTTTTCTCTTTAAAAGACATAGATTTTGGGGTTAAGCATCTCGCTAATGGAAAAGCTAAGGACATTGAAGGTTACCAGGCAGAAATCTTAAAACTTGGAGGTCATGTCCTCATCCCTCACATCCACAAGCTTTTTAATCAAGCAGTCAAGCAAGGGTTCCCTAAACCTTGGACTCAGAGTCTCATTATCCCTATTTTTAAAAGTGGGGATACAAATAACCCCTCAAATTATTGAACTATTATGATAAGCCCCCTCTTAGCCAAGTTATATGGTATTATTTTGGAAAATAAAATCAACATTTGGCTTGAAAGTGAAGGTAAGCGGGTTTTAGAAGGCATCACTCTACAACGGACCACCTTATTACGCTTAGGATCATTATGGAGGAGTGCCGCAATGATAAATCCAATCTCTTTTGCTGCTTTGTGGACTTTAGAAAGGCTTTCGATACGGTACCTAGAAATAACCTTTGGAATAGGTTAGAAGAGCTTAAGGTTCCTTTCGAGCTGAGAGCTGCCGCGATAAGGCTCTACGAGAATGTAATTTCCAGGTTTAAAAGCAATGAGGGGTGGTCGAAAGATATTAAGTGTAATATCGGAGTTAAGCAAGGTTGCCCCCTCTCCCCTACCCTTTTTGGCATTTACATTGATAAGTTAGAGGGTTGTTTAGAAGAAGCAGGTTGTGCTGGTATGATCTTAGCTGGAATAGTCATCATCCTTCTTCTTTATGCTGATGATATTGTCCTTCTCGCAAGGTGTTCTTCGGATCTTGATAAGCAGCTTCGACTCCTCAAATATTTCTGCTCTAGCATGGGTATGACTGTTAACACTGACAAAACAAAAGTTATGATTATCAAATCCAAGAATGATACATACGCTAATTTTATGTATGACAATAGCAACTTGGAGGAAGTGTCTTCTTATAAGTACCTCGGAATTGATATTCATCACAAGCTCAACTGGAACTATAGCATTAAGAAAAGGATTAACAGAGGGTGGAAAGCTTACTTTGGTCTTGAAAATAACTGTAAAGCTGCAAACCTCATGATGTGGGATAAAAAGAAGCTCCTTTTTGAAACTCTAGTCACTCCTGTTATCTTGTATGGGTGTGAGGTTTGGGGTTGCAGCATCTCTAGAGAATCCTGGAGAAACATCGAGCAAATCCAGAAGCTTTTTATAACTTATAACCTCAAAATAAAAAACAATACACCCTATCCTATTCTCCTTATAGAAGCGGTTCTTTCCCCCATCTAGAGCCTAGCTATGACTAGACTCCTATTATACAAGAACAAAATCAATAACATGGGAGACCATAGACTCCCTAAGCTAGCTTTAAACTCCAGCCAAAACCACTTAAGGCTCAAGCGTGGGTGGTATAAAGATACCAAGTCCTGGTTAAATCACTGGGAGATCGATGAAAATGTTGTTTTGCAGAATATTAATAACATTAAAAATATTATTTCCTCTAAGTTTAAAGAAAAATTGTGGTGTGAGAAAGATTTAGAGGCTAAAAGAAAATTAAGATATTATAAGGAGGTCATCAACCCTACTCTAGAAGATCAAAAGTATCTCTCTGTTTTAATTAGTACTAAGAAAAAAATTAACATAGCTAAGATCAGAACGAACTCGCATGAGCTCTATAGTGAAACTGGTCATTGGACAGTCCCTAAAACACCATGGGTAGAAAGGATCTTCCACCTTTGTGAAAGTAAGAACATTGAAGATGAAAATCACTTCCTCTTAGAGTGCCCTGCGTACACCCACATTAGATCCCAGTTTCATAATCTTTGTTGCAATACCGACATTCCTAGCCTTTTAGCCTGTCAAAATTATAGTCAGCTTGGGACGCTTCTTTCCAAGCTTTTTGAGCATAGAAATATAACTTTAAAGCAAACTAATTAGTTCTCTTCTTTAGGTCCGATAGACCAAATTTTGGTCTCAGAGGACGTTAACCATCATCATCACTAGAGTGTTTTGTTTGTGACTAGTTATTAGCAAATCTAGGTTTTGTTTCAGCATCTTCAGGCCTGCTCCACAGAAAATAACAAGTCCTATTGTTAAATGCTAATGATGTTGTCTTCCCCACGTATTCTCTTCGTCTGTCACACGTCTCCTTAATACTCTTTTGTCGACTGGTTTGACTGTCAATTTGTATTTTGCAGTCATATATAATCAGAAATATATGTCCAATAAATGCTATTCACAAAATGGTGAAGCTCTTTACAGATTCTCTACCCAGCCCTGAATGGAATGGTATGTGTCTATTTCTGTTCATTGCTAGAACTTCCAATAACTCATACGAATGATTTATAGAAGGCTCAATCATATCAAAGATTTAATACAAGGTTCAATAGTATCAAACAGAAATCGATAGCTGCATCCATGATATGATCCATCTGTTTGGCTATTAATTAGTCCATGAATTCACAAAAAAAACCACAAAATTAATTCTCATACCTGTCAGTTTTAGTGTTTGATAGAGGTCCGGTCAATGAATTCACGGCAATTGTCCGTAGTGGTGGGAACGAACGTCTTAAAAATACAATGCATTAGAACTTAGAAGTGAGCATTTATAACATTTTTGTTTTCTTGTTTATTCAGTCTTGCATAAATAATTTGTATTAATAATATGTAATGAAGTGAGTATATTGCAATTATGTGTAAAAGAGGGTCAAATTATCAATGTAATTATGTGCGTAAAATAGGGGCTTAATAATTACTGCAATGATGTGTAAAAGATGGTTTTGGGTTCAGGACGAGAATGAGATATATCCCAATATAAATATTTTAATTTGAATAATTTCCAATGCTGCTTGTTATATGCTTCCTGCCTCCTCCACAAGTAAGCCCAGGATTCGAGAGAACACAGGTGGTTGTTGTAAACCATATAAATGCGGAAAACATCGACGATTTAAACTAAAATTTATTTGAGTGGTCTAAACAAGGAAAATCTTTTCTGTTTTAGGCTGGTTGACAGTCATGAATTTTTATGGAATTTTAAAAATCTTTTAAAGTACTGCTAATAAATCTGGGCGTGGAGGATTTTTGTTTCATATGATTTCATTTCTATTTTTAAAATCGTCATATAAATTTTGTAGATGAAATTCACCTGATTCCAACAGAAAAGAGCCTAAAATCATAATGGTCCCTTAGTTAGAGAGCTCCAAATTCGGAGACAAAGACAAACTCTCCTCACTCATATGCTTATATGCTTAGGCACTGGAATAAATTCTAGTCACATATTAATGATAATTTAGAAAACAAAATTAGGTCCGTTCCATTTTAGCACATAGCCACTCAAACATATTTTCACATCAAGATTGTTGTAAGCGAACGTCCCATAAGCGTTTTAAATTAATTAATTTCCGCTGCACCCATTAGTCGGAGTTTAAATCGAGGAATAAATAGAGTTATGGAACAATTGCGATGCCAGAATCGTATAATTTTCTTATATTTTCCCAAGCTGATTGGGGGGCGGGCTAAATTAATAAAAAAGAAATTGAGGTCTGTGATCGTGACTTCACAAGTTTTGATATTAATAAATTTGTAAAATTATCTTTCCAAAACAGTAGGAAAATATGCATTTTATTGATGAAAAGTAGTTTTTTCAAATGGTTTCACCAAAAATGTTTCAAGCGAATGCAAAGATTTTGGTATTATGCTTTTAGTTTCAGAAAAGCTATATTATGCTTTTAGTTTCAGAAAAGCTATATTATGTTTTTGGTTTCGTTATCTCTATAGAGATTTTCGTATTATGTTTTTAGTTTCATTATCTTTGATAGAGATTTTGGTGGTCTAGATACATGATAGCAGAGGTTTGATATCTTTTATTTGAAATTACAAAAAAAAAAATTGAAACTGCATTAGAAGTGGGCAAAGAATTTGACTCCATGATTTTCATTTAATGATGGCTGACTGTCTAATGTTTCCATTTGCAAAAGGGTGAATTAATCAATCGCCTGTTCATGTAGCCATTAGTCAATTACCAATTACCTATCACTAATTATAGCACCATCAACTCAATCATGTGTTCCAAACAATAACACCCATGAATTTTACTGCAATACTCAATGGAACTGCAAACACTGCCACTATTATTTTCAGATTCATGTTCTTCTTGGATTATGATAAGCTAAGCATTCTGTTATTTTCTATAAGCTAAGCTAAGCTTGGATTATGATAAGCTAAGCTAAGCATTCAAAATTATTACTACAAAAGAGTTTTCTGGGATTACTCATTCTCTTTCTGGTTTCCAGATTACAGTCTTTTTATTACTATTCCTTTGATTAGATAAACGTTTTCTTGATCCTAAGTTAATAATATCTATAACATTGTAACATAGCTAAGCTATAAAGGAAAATTAAAATGATAGAAACAAATTAAATTCACAATTGTATATTAAATTGAAAAAAAAAATCATATTAAATTATAAATTTTTATTTACTTACTATTCATTAAAGTATTTTATATTAGCATAGTCATTTAGTAAAATGGTTGTTGAACATTAGTAGGTATAGTGAGTGACTTAGTTTTGTGAAAATAATTGGTTGTTAAAAAAAGATTAAACATTAAATTAATTACCAAATAAATATTATATTG
>LPNX011153211.1:194665-213574 GCA_001517045.1 Pseudotsuga menziesii | reverse complement strand
CCATTCCACATTATGTTATTTGAGCCAAGGAGAAAATCCAGAACAAGCATTAATAGGAAAATCAATTTCCTTTGGCCAAACAATAGAGTAGTTGAGACATTGAATAATAGATTTCTGCAAGCATGTGTAGCTTCGGTTGTGTGTGATACTTCCTTTAAAGTATGGATTATGAATGAACATTAATACGAAAATTGGTTGGATTTGGCCCTACAGTAGAATTGATCCCTTGTTTTTTACCCAGAATTGTATATTTCTGCAAGCATGTGTAGCATAGGTTGCCTCATGTCTTATTGATATTTGTGATAATTCTTTTAAAATACGGACCGAGAGAAAAAAAAAATTTTGAAATATAAAATTTTACAACAAAGCTATAATATAAAATTAAACAAGTATTCTATAATCAAGTTTTTGTTTTCTTCAATATCAATTGTTTATAGAGAATCACAAACTGGAATTGTGTTCCATAGGAATCGAGCTGGACATTACTAGAATATATGTACACTACAGGGATTTGGTTGTGGTTACCGGGACTCCACAATGGTGCTGGAATCAAACTTGAGAAATGATATATGAATATTACCTCTGGATCATTGAATTAGATTATTGATACTATCAAACATGCTATCTCTCTCAGTCTTCTATACGCAGGTCCCTAAATCAAATTGATTTCCAGTCAATGGTGATAAATTGATAATAGCAATGGCGATGTCCTGCTGTAGCGTATTCCTTCATTTCTCCATCCAAAAACACAATGATCCAAGTCCAATGGATTTCCAAATTGAATGTGATAACACCAATAGTGTACTATGTAGCTTGACCAGGTAAACACACTATATTTCCTCACGTCAAACTATCGATTCAATACCAATCAATCTCTAATTGGAGACTGAGCAAATACAATGGTCTTTTCTCTAATACGTTTTCCAGTATTTGAAGCAAAACCCATTGATACAATATCTCAACGCAATTCACAGTTTATCCACAAGTTTGATACAATCATACAAGACACACTGTTTTGATCATCCTCAAAACCAAACTGATCACTAACATAATTATACTCTGTAACAGATTGGTAGTAGGTACATACCTATCTCATGGAAAAATGAAGACAAAAAGAAACACAAAATTACATAAAAAATTCCTTTATTCTATTACTCTGTCAAACCTCTCCAGAATACCCCGACTCGTATTAGACTAGAGATTGGATTTTATACAAAATATTAGTAAATTTTAGATCCAATTAGATAGTATTTCAACATTCTAAATATGGTAAAAGGTCAAACTGACCCTTATCATGTACAACTGAAAACACGATTTAGCTGCTACATGGAAAAGAGATCATGTGTCTTTTTATTCTCACCTCATCTATTCTAACATAATTCAAAGCTTCTAGGATTGTGCTCCTAAGAAATCTCTTTTGACTTTCTAGAAGTCTTAGATTGATTGCTCAATAGTAAATACCCTGCATCAATGTGGCAACAATTAATCATGTACACATAAATCATTGGGATTTGGTTTCAAGTTCCTTGAAATTAAGCGAGGGGTTGAGATCTCATGGTTGTTTCATGCATTAGAGGGGTCCCAGGTATTTTATGCGTCTATATATACCTATGAAGGAGAGAGTTGGGGCTAATGTTGACAAAAAATCAGACTAGAGCAAAACTAATACTAATGAGAACAACAACAAATCAATCATGACCTATATATACCTATGAAGGAGAGAGTTGGGGCTAATGTTGACAAAAAATCAGACTAGAGCAAAACTAATACTAATGAGAACAACAACAAATCAATCATGACCTAAGCGAAGCACATATAGGATGAATTTGAACTTCCAATGTTTTGGATATATTCATTCATTTTAGAGGTATGGATGCATTGGAAATATCAAATAAACTAAATAAACTGATTTGCAATACTATACATATGCATTAAGATGAATGGATTTACGGAGTTGGCTCAATGTACTAGGCAGATAGTGGAACGGTGGGATGAAAAATATAGTTGTATCAATGCATTGAGTTGGATGGATTTGTATAATTGGATAGATAAAAGTAATGAGATAGATAGAGATAGATAGTGGCAAGATGGGATGGAAAATATTAGAAATCATAGGTAAGAGTATTGCAGAGTAAGGCTCTAAGGGTGAATTTCTAGGATACCAAATGATATGGTACATGGCTCTAGTATCTAGTATATGGTTATTTATGTCTATTGAAACATACAATAATAAGAAATAAGAGATAAAACAAATGAATTTAAAATGTTTTCTTGTTGTATTAATGAGGACAAATGTATTTTAGTATTTTATAATGGATCCAATTAAGCTAACTATCTAATTGAAATAAATAATAAACTAACTATGTGCAGTTTCAAAGATAAGATAAATTTTGAATGATCCAAGTCAATAAAAAAATTAACTATTTTCTTTAAGAAATGCATGTGAAGAGGGAGTGTGCTTTCCTAAAGAGACTCTTAATCATTCTAAGTTTTCTTTGAAGGTTTCCACCTCTACGCCAGTGGATTTTTAGAAATATCTCTAAGCATAGATGCTTGTTTTCTTGAAGTTCATGGCCCCACACTGTGATTCTAGACCAAACGAAAGTGATACTTCTCATTCATGCATCGATCTTTAGCTCCTTTAACTTTTCTAAGAAATGTTATGCTCACAGCTTGTGGTTCAATCTCAAGGCTTTAAATTTGACACACACATATTCTTCTCTAAGTATGGCAGATATATGATGGGTAAATTACTCAATTCATGGATTTGCATAATTTGCAATTTAATAACGTAATCAAAATCTCTCCTTAATTGGTCAAAGACTGAACGTTTGACCCTTGATCGGCTACAACTTCACTGCTTGGTGTTGGATTAGTGATAAGTTTATTTGGATTATTCTGAGTTGTGCATCAAACTCTATCATTTGGGATGCAATTTTCCAAGCTATTTTTAAAGGTTATTTCCTCAATTTAAAAAAAAAGACGAATCATTGGATACAACTTTGGAAAGATCTCAAACTATCTATTCAATAATGGATTAACATTTTCAGCAAGATACAAATCGAACTCCAAATTACTAAAGCTGAAGAAGTAATAATTTTGAAGCTTAATTCTAGATTATTAGAAGTAATAATTTTGAAGCATAATTCGAGATTATTAAAAATAATCATTTTAAATCTTAACTTCAACTTCTCTTAACTGATTAAATGGCCATAACACATTTCTATTTCATAGCATGAAACATACCACATTGTTAGAGGAATTTAACCTATTGGGAGGAATCTCACCACCCCATCTTTATCAACCAGTCAAACCCCTCGCAATGATTCTTTTTTATTATGGATGAAAAACCAAAAATATTTCAGTAGTTCATATAATTATGTGCTTCTATTATTTGGTTTCCTCAATTCTAAAGGGAAAAAAGAAACTAACATGAAAATCCCTCTTTTGGGAAAGTATGTTATAAAATGTAACTTCTTTTATTACTTTGTCAAATAGCTAACAATAGTCTTATAGGACACATGGAAATCAACTTACTTTCAATTGAGCATACTGGGTTTGCACCTCCTTACAAAAAAATATGTAATTTATTATGTTTTTGGTCTTTGGTATCACATACAAATACCAATTATATAGTTTGGTCTAATCATGGTTTAGTATTACTACTGTATTAAAACACATGCTCTGTATCCTATATTTTTGTGTAAGGTATCTTCTTTTCTGTCATGGAATGTTGATTCTACAAAGTAGAAATATGCGGACTTGTATTAAAACACATGCTTTGTATCCTAAATTTCTGTGTAAGGTATCTTCTTTTCTGTCATGAAATGTTGATTTTACAAAGTAGATATAATTGTGTTTCTTCTTTCACTGCCACATGTTCTTATTGTTCTTATTTATGTTGTTGTTATCCAACTACTATGTCCACAAGTAGTCTAGCTCTTTTCATGCAAAGCCAAAAATATTGGAGTGATAACACAAGGTCAAGGTATAATCTTCTTCTCCCATGTCCTTATTAAAGATCAACTTTAATTAGAGTTATTGTTTTTGGAAAAAATGAAAGATCAACTTTAATTAGAGTTATTGTTTTTGTAAAAAATACTAGGTTGATATAGTGGATTCCCTCTTTTAGAAAATGCATATTATTTTTTTTTGAAATTTGCATGTTAGGCCTACCTTTCCTAATACAAAAGAGGAGTGAAATAAGTCATCTGATTTTGGGATGCTATATCTATTAGTTAAACGAGTGAAATTAGTTAAGGGATATTAGGATGCTATATCTATTGAATCTAATTGGGATAGTGCAAGACAACAATTTCTAAAGTAGTAGAATCATTGGCAGTTCAAACAAATGAATTTAGCATAAAATAAGAATGATTCTCATAGAGCATCAGATGATTGGAATGATGTACCATGTTTGAGTGGAAATCAAAGTTCATGTCTAGAAGAAATGAGAATAAACAAGTAAAGACTACACTGATCTTTCCATTAGCCAGGAATCGCTGGAGAAAGGGAATATGCTACTCTCAGAACTAGCTGGGAAGCTGAAATTCAGTGAATCCAGTAGTAAGAGGAGGACATAGAAGAGGTGATCAATAGCAGATATTATTGCTTCAGAGTCATCCAATACAAATACTTGGAATAAAAAGACGCAATAGTCCAAGTCTGCTGATATCATGAAGGAAAACATGTGCATAACTGAGAACAATGAGCATTTCCATCTAAAAGAAGATCATATGAATGATCCCAAAGATACATCAATAATTTCATCGAAACAAACAACTAAGACACATGGCATATCTCAAGAAACGAAACGAAATGGATAATGCTATAATCAGGAAACGAAAGTTGCGAAGTAGCACCACAGCATCAGAATTCAATCCTTGGATGTCGACAAAGTGTTCTTTGCAAAGGTATGTATTTTCAGTTTAATTCTTTAATTTTTGTATGAATCCAATCTATATTCTAGAATTAAATTTCATATACATATCTCATGTGGAACTGGGAAGATCACTAATTTAGATTACCACGTTTGTTGATGATATTCACTAAAATCATTAGTATGGTGGCACTTAATTAGCAATGAAGTATTGTACGTTAGTATATTTCATGACTCGTGCATTATCTACATCGTGGCAATTATTTTATTGCACTTTGGTATATTTCACGACTTTTGTCGTTATCCATTTCATTACATTTGATGGTCTGAAAAGGCGTATTTTGCTAGCCCTTATAAAATTATGAACTGAAAGGTCATACAACGTCGGCTTATTTTAAAGTGGGGATGGTATCCTTGTTTAAGTTACGGGTTAGTCTTTTCATTAGCAAAAGGTTGTTGTAACATTTTGTTCTAGTAAAGAAGATAATATAGGTTTTGGTTGTATAAGAGTATCTTTCTTTACTTGTCATAGTCGAAATCCTTAAATAATTTGGTTATCAATGCAATTTCTTTGAGAATGTTTGAGTTTTTTTTTGTCTAAGAACCCAAGAGCAAGAGGTATATATTTCCTTACAATACCGAGGACTGGTATGTAGTCTTGACCATATATCACTTGGCTCAATTTCTATAGTGGTTTAATACTAAAAAAGTCTTGTAGATTGAAAAGACAGTTTATACACGAGTTATTTATGTCTTTTTTGACTTGATCTACTTGTTTTTTCGTGACTTTATTTTCTTCGATAACTATTTTGAGAAGGTAAAGGAGCACTCTACTAGGGTTTACTGTATCTGAGTTGAATGTGATGTCTTAAGGTGTAATACCCACATTTACTAGCCATCCTATCACATTAATAACTCGTCTTGGCTGTATAAGTGTATTTTGAAAATTTACCTCACGATACTGATATTTTTGTTGACGAGTTTATTTTCAAAATTTACCTTAGGATATTGATATTTTTGTTGATGAAACTCCAATTGATTTCGATGTTCGATGAATATTTTCATGTTTGTGACGATTTCAAATGGTGCAACTTCGTAGGGTACTTTGTGGTTTGTAATGTTTGTTATTAAGGCTGGGATTAAGGAATCTTGAGAGCCGCATGACTAGATTTGTACAAACACTTGCAACTTGGCTAGAGTTTTTCTTTTCTTTAAATTTATTTAAAAAAAGAGTTAATTCATTGAAGTGGTTAGTTGCGGCCCTTCGAATTGTTGGAATACTTTGTTGGTGTTGTCAAATACCATGAAGCATTTTTTTTTTATAGAACGTAATGTTATGCAGGTTATTCTCCATATAGAAACTGCAGGAGTTATGTTGAAATTGAAAGTTTTGGAAACTAGAAAACCTCAAACAGAAGATGTAGCAATTCAGCTGGCGAACAAAGAACATATGACCTGGCATGTTAATGCTAGACCCCATTTCAATGAACATGGTGCTGCTATTGGGGTTTCCATGGTTTCTATCAATATTACTGAACATGTAATGTTTATAATTGTAGTTTTAATAGATAAGCTACCTAAAACCACAAAACACTTTTGTAAATGTTTTTGGTTTAAAATTTGAAGTTAATATCATTGGAGTTGTTATGTTCAGGTTTTTGCATTTTATAGAAAGCCTGCGGCAATTGAGCTAAGGATATTTGTGAAGTAATCAGAAAAATAGCTTTTTGACCAGATATATCATAATACTAAATTTGAAATGGAACATCAAGTAATTAGGGTTATGTATTTTGCTGAAAACTAAAAATGTTGTACTTCTTGAACTTAGTAAATTAACTAGCAATATTGTGTCACTGTTGAATAATTTGGCAACTTATGGTATTAGATCTAATACTGACTTTGATAATAATAGAAATATTTAACTTAATACGGACTATTTCCTATATAGTATAAATACAATCATCCTCTACAGAATCAACCTGCTATTTCCTGAGAATTGTAACGTTGGTCCTATGGTGTCATTGTGTGCAGCGCCATAAAGGACAATTCTTCTTTTTAGTTTGCCTTCTCTTGTTCCAACAAGGCCAGCTCGTCAAGCGACTTCCCCTAAGGTTTCACTTCTCTCTTTTCTTTTAATTTATATTTATTGCATATTTGCGAAAGTAGGTTTATATAGATTTTCTCACATACACAATTCATACATTTTACTTTTTTGTTGCACTAGCATTTCCAACCTGTGTTTGATGGCATTTGTTACACTTTTGCACCAAATCATACATAGCAAAATGGTGACTCCACAGGTAAATAAATCTATTATTTATTCTTTTGGATGTTGGATTTGAGACTTTCTTAAACCATTCATCAGTTTCCATAGTTGTCATGTCATTCACTAAACACATGACATATAGGGGTGAACTCCTTCACAGATTACACTATGGTGACTCCACAAGTAAATAAATCTATTATTTATTCTTTTGGATATTGGATTTGAGACTTTCTTAAATCATTCATCAGTTTCCATAGTTGTCATGCCATTCACTAACCACATGACATATAGGGGTGAACTCCTTCACAGATTGCACTATGTATGCAGGTTTATACCTGTGCAATCGATCATAATTGTTTTGTGGATTCATTGATTATCTTTCCTGTTGAAATCCATTTCCCGGTTTATAGTTGAGTTTTACTTTTCTTAGGTACTAAATAGTGCATATTTAGCTATTCAAGTTTAATTTTAACCAATTCTTAAATTGAATTTGTTAGATTAGATTTTCCTATTTTGCACATGATCTTGATTATTGTTGTTAGATGTTGATTATTATAAATAAATTGCTTCATTGTTTTTCTATTTTACAAGTGATATTTTGTTATTGGATTTTGTAGGAATGAGCTCAACTTATAAGTGGGCCATTGAGTATGAAGAGCCTGCTGCTGAGGATTTTCCATTCAGTATGGAGAGCCCGCTATTGATGCTTTCAAGCTGCTAAGTATGGTTTCGACGCTGCTGACATGGGATCTAAGTATGGTTTAGTGATGCGTATGGTTTTGAAGATGTTGACGTGGGATCTAAGTATGGTTTTCAAGCTGTTGACGTTGGATATAAGTATGGTTTTGGTTTTGCAGCCAAGTGCAATTATGATGGTTTAGCCATTGTAATATTTTGAAAAGTGATAATTTTCGTGTAAAGTTATATGGAAATTAATGAGTTTTTGAGAAAAATCATATTTATTGTAATACTTTTGACATTTCATATAATATAATTTATGCGGTTTAAAACTTATATATATGTTTGTACTTTATAGTATGTAATAGTGTTGTAATTATTAACTAATTAATGTGACATTGCACGATTTACATGTGTATTAGATATTATTTATAAGTGTTTTATTTAATTATAATGTGACATTGCATAATTCACATGTGTATAAGATGAGGATAAATAATGTATGATTTTTTTAATTTAAACATAATATCATATTAAAAAATTATTATGATTAATAATGGACACCATTAAAACTACTAAAATATAATGACCACACATAAAATGACTAAAAATGATTAAATTAGTGACCAATAAATGAGATTAATGACCAAAATTCGCATATAAAATGACCAAAAACTGAGAGATACGTGACCAAACAATGAGATATAAATAACAAAAAAAAAGACTAAAATTCGCATATCAATGACCAAAAATCAGTTTTGGTGGCTAATTTACGGTCTTTTATTACGTGACCAAATTTGGTCATATTTTAGCTTGTTATGTGGTCATTAATTTGGTTATAAATGTGGTCATATATTTGGTCATTGATTCAAATAATGACCAAATATATGACCAAATTAATGATCAACTCACAAGCTATAAATGACCAAAATAAAAATGACCAATTTTGGTCGCGTAATAAAAGACCGTAAATTAGCCACCAGCGATCGCCAAACCAAAAGTGGTCATTGATATGCGGATTTTGGTCATTTTTTTGGTCACTAATCTCTCATTTTCCATTAGTGTGTTGTAGAAGCTATTAAGTCAGTTAGTGAAGTGGAGAGAGAATTCTTCCAAGGACCCACAGGTAGATATTTGAAATCCATAAGGTTCTAGATTAAAATACTAGTTTGTTGAAAGGGATTCCTACGGATAGAATATCAGGATTAAAGAATTATGAGTAGAGGACATGGGTCATGAATGAAGGAAGTTATGAAAAAGATCGATAAACTAAGCTCAGATGTTCCTAGCCGATAGTGAGGATGATGAAGATGGTGGCCTTCTAAGGAGTGGAAGAAGATTTTGGTTGGGTAAAAGGAGAAGAATTGTGACATGGAGAGAGAGAGAGAGAGAGATGTAGTGCAATTGGAAGAGGGGATCGCAAGTTGGTTCCATAGATCTACAAATAATCTTGTGATGAATAGGAGGAATATCGACTTATTTCTGGAGATGAAGAAGAAGTGTGAGTTCCATACAAGGGCCAAGACTGCAACATACTGACAAATCGACGTACATCTTCATCATTAGAGGTAAGACCCAAAATTATTTTGAAGTGCATTTTTCCAAATCAATGTAATAGCAATAACCAAGATAATGGTCAGATAGTTATTACTCATGGAACATTCATTTCGCATTTGTTAGTACCCCAATTACGTAGGATGTTTGGGGGAAACATAAAATTTCCTATATCCGATCGGAATGGGTTGGAAGTCCCTAAGAAACATTGGTTCTTGAGTGAGGTTTTCTAGACCATTAGACATGCCCAAGATGAGGCCATAAAAAGGGATAAGATGATCACAAACAAATCCATTAACTTCAAAATGCTGTCATAGTGTCAAGTTTTTGAAACAAGAGGTCATTGTTTCGAGGAATGTCTGTATTTACATAAGATAATATGCATACTTGCTCGCCTTTATTGTTAATTATGTCAGTATGTGGGACATGATGAAAAGGACTCCAACCAATACCAATCACTGTAGGAGAAGGAAGTAGACACCTATTTAATGAAAAATTATGAGCAGATGCAAGATGAATAAGCTGATGCACAATTCCCTCAACTAAGAGGGGTTGTAATTTTAGAGATCAAGAACGAGGAGGAGGAGGATTTAGGTGAGGGAAATGCCAATTTTTATCTATAATTTTGGATAGTTCGGGTATTATGCTAGTGTTGACGAGTCGTAATTGACACGATGGTCAACTAAGAGACAACCCGATCGAAAAGTTTTCAAAGATGCCCTCATTCATTAGATAGCTTCCTCTGACGGGATTAAGGCCCCGTTACCTTCCCTAAATTACTCCCAGCTATAGGAGAAGGCTCAAAGGAAAACTAGGGTTAATGCTTATTAACTAGATCTATACTATCCTTTTAAATATAACAAGAAAACTAATAAATATAATTACTAGTTAACTAACATATTACACGATTGGTTACTGAAACATTAATCTGGTTAGACAGTTAATCTATAAATACAAGAGATATTAACAGATCTAATCACTTTACATAAATTACACTATAAACGAATGTACATTCATAACAAGATCGGAAAACAACTTGGCTGAGTATAAATGTTAAGATCTTATTCAATAGGTTTTCTGTAAAGTACATAAAGAAAAACTACCATTAACCTATCCTAAATATCCTATCCTGATTAGGAGCATGATAGTATTAAACCTGGAGTCAACTTGCGAATAATGCTACTGTGCAGACAATCCTGAAAGCATTCAGAAGAAATTCAGAAATTTAAACAAGATAACACAGTAAACAGGTATATCACATACATCATGATGACAACATCAGGTTTACTATGGGACATATATCAACAAGTTAAAACAAGCATAAGTCGACAATTAAACATGATGAATTTGTATCATTCTTTAAAGAAATAATGACAAAACATAAAGACTGCATAAAAGAAGTAACAAGATCAAATGATATCATAAATGCATTTCCATAATATAAATACTCAAAACATATTTATAAATATCACCAGTCCAAAAGTGCTGCAACTGCTGACAAGAAATTGTCTTAAGTCACAGGAAATGATTAAAGTGATCTTGTCTCGCCCCCTTTCCCAACTATCGCCCCCTTAATCCAGTAATACATGTATCCTTTAAATACATTTAATCTCACATGGAGATAGTTCTATAAAACTGGAAACTACAAAATTGAAATCTTAGCCAATTTCATTAAAAATGACAAATGCAATTGTCATTTTTATATATACGTTATAATGTCTTTAAAATTTGAAAGACTTGATTTATAGCAGAAAATGAAAAACTACAAAGACACTAATAATATAGTGACACCTGGGAAACAGCATAGCCAACTGATTTGTTCACGATCCTCCGGGGATCATCCCGATCAACAAAATCCAATAAAAACGCATCAACAATATCACCTACAATACTACATAGCAAAGAAAAACAATTAATACACACGCAAGAGAAAAATAAAGTAAACTACATAATCCATGAATCAATACAAACCAATACCTGTAACAAAAATAACTTGATTATCACTTGATTATACACTTCAAACCTGAAATCTTCTTAAACATATATACAATAGTGAGTGTGCCCAAAATATTATAATTTAACAGGAGCATTAAACACCTGTATATTCACACCATTCACCGGATTCTGTGAATGACCTTTGAATTGCATCAAAGTAACCTGAGCATTTAGCTCACACACCTTTTCCTCACTCTTATGATTCTCATTTTGCAGTTTCAGGACTCTCCGAATCAACTTGCTCTTATGCTTCTTCAGATGCAGCAGATACCTATCATCTGAATCAGATTTATCTTTCATCCTTATATTCTTGGCTTTCATAGCATCACGATGTGATGCCATCTCTGTTACTTCTTCCACCATCCTATGTATTTTATCCAGCAAACAGTTTACAAATAACGGATGAGTCATTTCACCAATTCGATAAGAACCTGGCGAATTCACTTCTACAGACTTGCCCTTAATTGGAGGATCGACCACAGGGTCAACCTCAAGATTCTTATCAGACGCACGAGGACTGTTATCAGCATGGTTTACGATAGGCTCATGATCAATGTCAAGGCCATCATCAGGCGAGACAAGATTCTCTTCTTCGTCATCTAGCACAACTGTTTCAATGTCTATGTTCTTACTCACGGAAGGCTTAACAACACTAACCTTGGCCACCATACTCCTCATAAACCTGCCAGTAACCTTAACATTCGGCCTTTTTCCCTTCTGTTCGCAGGTATGGTCGTTACATTTCGGTGTCATAGGGGATATGTTTAAAGACTTCCTCCTACGCTTGGAAGGCATAGGCGTACCAGGACTACACACAAGAGTGGGAGCAAGATCATCGCGGACACTGGGGCTTACATAACCAACAAGGTTTGACATAGGCTTGTGCACAGGTGAATTCAGAGTTTGACAAGGCTGTTGATGCCTTAAACATTCTTCAGCACAATCGAACTGGCAATGGCAGAATGCCAAGAAACCATTCGATTCGAGAAAATCATCTGATGACCGATTTTGTTTAGACAATTCTCTTTCTACCAATATCCTAACCAGGCCATGATGAAACAGACTCCGACCGATGTTCTTCGGCCCCTTCTTAATGGTCGAAGACATCTTGGTCATACTCTGAACTAAATAATAGGGAAAATTGATAGGAAAGCCGAGAAAAACAACCATCAACCAGAGATGATAGACATAAGCAGAGGAGAGATGACCCTCACAGTTCACATACCTGTGAATAACATCCAAGACCAGTCGCCATTCTTTCTTGAAGTATTTCCGTGACACATCGGTTCTAAAGGACACGTCCTGGCAAGGGTTCTTTAACATCTGCCTCCATTCAGTCACCTCCATCTGCTTGTATTTGAACCAACGATCGCCTGTCAATGGTAAACCCGTAGCTAAAGAAAATGAACGCTCGTTGAAACTGAACTGGAGGTCATCCACCTTAACCCTAGCATCAACCATTGACATAGCGAATAACCTAGTCACCTAAGGGTTTGAGTCTACAAACTTGTGAATAGATGACAGCCACCCAACTGTTTCAACTTTAGCTAAAAGCTCAGGGTTTTCATCAAGGATCTTTGTGTGATTGGGATCGACTCCAACAACCAGAGCCATGGCAGTGAATGTGAAGGCATGTAGTAGCACACAAAGGAGACACCACAGAATACAACAGGATAGAAGGCTGGAGAGTGAGCATTCAGGATGGAAGCCGAGCAGAAAACCCAAGCAATGAAACCCGACTCTCTCATAGACAAAATCCGACATGAGCAAACCTAGACAATAACCCTGTAAACTCGGCATGGGTGGAGAAATGATCACATAGACAGGAAATCAAGATAATAGCAAGGGACAGTGAAGACTCTAGACTAGACTCATATTGCCATAATTTATCCGATGCAATTGACATACAATCACACCATAAATGAATCACATGTGTTCAACGAGTAGGTAGCCACGATGCTAAGCAAGTACTTGCAATTGAATGTCATTTACAGAGCTACATACGAGTGTAATGATACCATATCGATCTGCAATCTAGTGGATTAGATTCAGAGGCAATGACATGAATTAATCCAACCATAAGCAATAAACCTATGTCGACCTTACCGTATAGTGATTTAAACCTTCAAAGGTGGCGAGCATACGATGCAACATAAACCATCAAACCAGCACCAAACTTTCTCAATATGGATCATATTATAAAAATCCAAATTAAACACTCATGGTAATATTGAGCATGGTTCGGAGTTTAAAGGATGAACTTAGGATAAGGCATGTTTGCATAAAATGTTGAGCCTTTGATATTCTAGGGCCTTGTCAAATTTACAATAAACCAATAACACATATCCATTGATTAATATTCAAATGAAGACTTATGGTGAGAGGCATAACAACCAAAGCATATCTCTTAAGTTGTAAAGATAAATCCATCCAAAATAACTGTTTTAGTGTAGTGATTTTTTTTCCACTAACCATAGTTCACAAAGGTTGTAAAAAACATAGAATTTCATCGTTCTAGTAGCTCATGGAATGTCACCATTTCAGTAGCTGTCAATTCTTTATATTTGCTATAAGAAATTCAAACATTTCATCAAAACAAAATAAAATTTTGTTTGATAAAATATGTTTTTTAAGGCTGTTGAGTAAGGGCACAATAGCTAGAGACTACACTAATGCTACATCGACATGCTCATACTGTAAAAAGGTGGATCATACTATTGAGGAGTGCCCATAACTTATGGCTAAGTGGAAATCCATAATAACACATAACCATAACCAACCTTCAAATGTGAATCCGAATGTTCTAACGATATAGGTCAAGTCCCGAGAAGCTACTATTGTTGTTTTAACTATGGGTGATGTTGCTACTTGGTATGATCAAGGATCACAATTGGAAAATCCAAGAGTTTGACCTATGGCGCAAAATAAAATGCCATTTGACATCCAGAAGGAAAAGAGTGTCTTCTTTTATGCGCAAAATAATTTTATGGACACAAATCGTGATTCAACATTTTTTGATATTTTGTTGTTTGATGATGGACTAGTCCTTGAGATTCCACCATGTTTTGACCAACCACTCCAAAGGAAGACGATAGAAAAGGTAAGCAATTTCAAAATTTTCTTCAAGAGTTGTTTCTCACTTGTAAAATATAAAGCTGTTATGGAAGAGCTATTAGATATAATATGAAAAAACTCAGCCAAGTCTATGACCAGATAAAAATTTTAATCATATTCAGAGAATAATGAATATAGGTCAAGAGATCCTTATGAATTCCCATATAGGTGTCTACGATATGGATTTCATTATTCTTGATTTGGGGTTAGATGTTAACATCCTAACAAGGAAAGCATGGGAACTAATGGGAAATCCTCAGTTCGTATGCTCTTATGTTAATATAATCTTATCCAATTAGATGAGTTCTTTTAATATTGGTTGACTACCAAGGGCTCCTATTGAGGTGGAAGGGCTCAAGACCTTAGCAAAGTTTGAGGTAACAAAGATTTTCAATTATACAAACCCTTGTCCAGCACTGCTAGGGATCGTTTGGTCTATCGAGAATCATATAATCATAAAATTTAAGAATATTATATTTCCTTTTGAATATTTAGAAATGTATGTTGTCACTCTAATCAATCGTTTGGAGGGCCAGCGAATTGTCGACAATGTTGAGGGTGAAGGTCAAGAAAGGTACTTGGATGACATTTACAATATCTCATCTCCAATGGATGACTATATAAATGTGACAACATATGGTGAATTAAGTTGGTGAAGTATTAGTTCATGTTCGTCATAGTAAGGAGAATATTTGGAGTATTGGAATAACGAGTTGCATAAAGTATCAATATGGAAATGTGTGAAGATCATGAAATCTCTATGATGGGTAGGTATTGAGGTATGTGATCTACCTAATTTCAAAGGATTACCTAATATAGATACATTTCTCACATAACTTCAAGAAAATCTACTAAAACCTCACTTCCTATTAGATTTACATGTCAGATTGAAAACTACACTAGCCACATGGTGGGTTTTTCACAAACAATCTATCTCAGAATGGCCACAGTGTCGATGAGTGTCGATGACTTTTAGAAATCATATTTGGAGAAAAAAAAATTATACTAGTTAGAAATATACATGATTAACAAATCCTATAGACCACATTGAAAAATGTTGTGCGATATAGTGGGAGTCACCTTGAAAGGAATGGGTTCATCTGTTTATACATATTATAGTTATGATACAAAGAAATTGGTATATGTCGATTGAGTTGCATCAAGGAACTGTAGAATGGGATGAGTTAGTTACTAGATTCACACATATTTTTATCTTTGTTGATGATAGTCTGATGGTTGATACTTCTATTCACATTATTAAAGGCTATAGTTTTGAATACATCCCTATTCTGATGTTAATTTTTCCTCAACAAAATGCTTTGATTCAGAGTTGGATAGAGTGTTAAAACTTAATTGGTGAAACTAAATATTATTATCCATGTGATATCCATATCCATGAATACTAGGTTATTCGACCCATGGAGGGAATGGGATTGTTAAATGAAAATTTTCTAAATCCCCTCAAAATAAAAAAGGTGAATATTGGTTCCCCTAAGAACTCAAAATTTTCCAATATTGGGGATTATTAGGATGATGAGAAAATGGGGAAAATGATAGATCTATTGAATGAGTTCTGCTATTTATTCCCAACAAAATTATTGGAAATGAAGGGGATCATTTACAGTGTGGGTGAAATTAATATCCCTTTGAAATGAGATGCAAGGCCTCTCAAGAAACGACCATATAGATTAAATACTAGATACAAAGAAAAGGTCAATACAAAGTTAGATTGAATACTAGACGCATGAATTAATGAACCTATCAAAGAATCATAATGGATTACCCTATTTCTTTTAAGAGATATAAAAAATGGCTTAGTCAATATATGTGATGTCCCTTAGAAAACAGAATGATGCTTTCCTACATGGTCCATTTCCTACACCTTTCATAGATGAAGTATTGGAGAGTGTAGGGGGGAAAGAGGTGTACTCTTTCACTGATGGATTATCTGGGTACCATAAAATAAGAATTGTGGAAGAATAATAGCACAAGACCGCATTTTCAGCAAAGTGGGGTTACTTCCATTACACGGTAAAGTCATTTGGATTTAAGAATGCGCCCACTATTTTCTTTAGAATAGTGGTATCTACTTTTAAGGATTTTATTCATAAATTTATTGAATACTATTTTTATGATTTTATGGTCTATGGGATAGTTAAAGATCATATTGAATCTTTAAATGATGTCAGAATGGTGTATATAGTTTCATATTTTTTTAGATATGAAAAAATGTGTTTTATGTGCTCCTTTTCATATTTTCTTAGGTCATTTTGTTTGTTGAGAGGTAATGTTGATAGAACCTATAAAGTTTGAAATTATTGTCGACTTACCCCACCCCATTTCAGTTAAACAATTAAGGACAATGTTGGGGCATACTAGTTGTTATAAGAAATTTATTAGGGGATATGCATAGGTCACTGCTGCAACGAACAAGATGCTAAAGAAAGATGTTAAATTTCATGGGATGAGTAGCATAAAAATAGATTGGATTTACTTAAATAAAATATGATCTCATCTCCTATCTTGGTATTCCTTAATTGGAAGAAGAATTTCATGTACATTTCGATGTGTCATCTTTCACACTCAACGCACTGCTTACAGATCCAAGTTAGGGATCTCCACTTCATGGTAGTGGGTGTAGGATGTAAAATCAGTTGTTAGAGCCTATAAAAATGTAAAATGGTTTGGATCTAGGTGTTGGTGATGTTATGGTTTAGGAATAAATATGAGAGAGAAAGTTAAGTGTGAGATCAAAAGAATTCTATTATAATTCATTGTGGAAATCGTGAATAAGAGTCATGAAGGGAATATAATGTCGATCCAGAAGATGTGTGCCTGGATCTAATGTAAAGGTGATTTGGGGAGATGTATGCATAGAACAAAGAATTCAAACCTTACTTATTCGAGATGAAGAGATATATAGTTATACAAGTAATCATTTCTTAGTGTTATAAGTTCAACTCCTATCTCTAGATTCCTTTGTGAGTAACTTAAAGTGCCAAATAAAGTCACTCTCAAAGAGTACATAGATACATGCTTAGATATACAATATGTGTGTGTGTGTGTGTGTGTGATGTGTGTGTCCATGTGAATGCTCATCTTCTATTATTATTATAAGTGGGGCATTTAGCTCTATGTTTTCAATTAATCTTTTACAATGTAAAATAAATCCCATTGGAAATAAACATTAGTCAATAATGTAGCGTAATGCTGGAAGATTTTATAGGGGCATAAAACTTAAGAAACTAATTGCTTTTTTTCCTTCAGAGATGTCCACTTATAAGGAAAAAAATGTAAAACTATTTGATCCACTTTCTGAAAGTAACACTCTCAGCATTATTGAAGTCCTTGTTGCTTCATTCCATTTTAAACCAATACCAAAATGTCCTTAAGAGTACAAAAAAAGTTAGCCTTTATGTTAAGTTTGATATCCACTTCTTGTGCCTTGGATGGTCTTGGTAAAAATAAGGGAGTATATTTTTGGGTTCTCCAAAAAAACCTTCTAGGGTGACATTTTGGTAGCACCATGATAGCTGGTATTGTACTACCTTTCTCCAAGGTGGGTGTAGGGGGCGGGGGTGTAGGTATGGGGGAGACTACTAAACCGAATGACCATATCAGTCAATATAAATCACAATGGATAACAATATTTTTATTCTAAACACCTCATAACCTCTATTACTTGTTATTAACAACAATATATCATGTTTTGCAGTATACAAAAGTATTATGACATGCATCATCATCATGGGCCTTGGCGTTGTCATCAACGTCATCATCAATGTCATATGGTACATAAACATCATATTGATCATCATCCTCATTATAACCATCCTCATTATAATCATCCTCATTATCATCATTGCAGTCAACATTAAGTACATCATCAACAAAGTCATCGTCATCATTTCCATTATGGTCACTCATATGCCATTGCTGTTCTTAATCACTCATTGACATTAGGATTCATGTCATGTAATTGTTAAGGTCATTTGTATGTCGTTACAGACATTTCGGTTCCGTTAAAATCAATTAGGCTAAAAAAGTGATACTGCATGCATAATCATCATTCACATCCAAATCTTTATCATCATCATGTTAGTTTTTCAACATTTAAGCTAGCATTATGATAAGATATTTTTACTGAGAGAATAACAAGCACAGCAATCACATAAGCACATCACAAGAGATAAGGGACACAAATATTTTAGGAGGGGAAACCATAAATGGAGAAAACCCCTCAACTTCCTCTAAGATAGTATCACCACAAGATGTGAACCCAAAACAGTAAGATGACCTCCCTTCACAACAGCAGCCTTCTGTCTTCTGTCAAGCCCAAGAATTTCCTTCTCCAAAAGTGCGCCACACTTGAGAGAGCAAGAGAGCTAAGTCACAAGTGATAAATAGAGAGACACACAGTCTC
>LPNX011153211.1:162947-194487 GCA_001517045.1 Pseudotsuga menziesii | reverse complement strand
CTAGATCATCACTCGATCTAGATCAACATCACTGGACTGGATCTGGATCATCACTCGATCTGGATCATCTCTCTGGACTGGATCTGGATCATCACTCGATTTGGATCATCACTGCTGGATCTGGATCATCACTCAATCTGGATCTCTCGGAGTCATCATAACTGGATCTGGATCATAGCTCGATCTGGATCTCCACTGGTCATCATCATGTGTGTACTATCTCGTCATAGGAATTTCTACAAAGCCAGCCCTTTTTCATGCTGGTTGTAGGCCTACTCTCATGTAGGTCTTCGCCCAGCACTTACATCTGACCTGCTCGTCAGAAAGGCATGCCCAGCACTCACATCTGATCATGTAGTAAACTACAATCACATTAGAAAGGCCCAACACTCACATTCACCAGCATGATAGGACATCACATCACTAACATCTGTGAAATGGCTCTACACTTATATCTGACCTACTCGTCAGAAAGGCACAATCCCATCCAAGCTAGAACCACATCCGCTCACAATGATGGGAGACTCTCATCCAGGCTGGATCCACATCCGCTCACAATGATGAAATATTTCCTGCACTTATATCTGACCTACTCGTCAGAAAGGCACAATCCCATCCAAGCTAGAACCACATCCGCTCACAATGATGAAATATTTCCTGCACTTATATCTGACCTACTCGTCAGAAAGGCACAATCCCATCCAGGATGGAACCAAATCCGCTCACAACAATGGGAGACTCTCATCCAGGCAGGAACCATATCCGCTCACAATGATGAAAGATTTCCTGCACTTATATCTGACCTACTCGTCAGAAAGGCACAATCCCATCCAGGCTGGAACCAAATCCGCTCACAATGATGGGAGACTCTCATCTAGGAAGGAACCATATCCGCTCACAATGATGAAAGATTTGTGCACTCACATCTGACCTGGTAGGAACTGAATCCTACACCCTCATCAGAATGGCCCCCAGTCCCTGACTAAGCTACATCATAACTGACCATGCACCTCCACTCTCCAAGAGAGTGGCAATTTCCCTTACATCTGTCCTACTCGACAGAATGGCTAGCACTCATATATGTCATGGGAGGAACTTAATCCTTTAGCCATGACCAGAATGGCTCAGACCTTACATCTGACCTACTCGTGAGAATGGCTCAATCCCATCCAATGATGGAAGACTCTCAACCACAATGAAGAGAGATTTCTACACTTACATTTGACATGGAAGGAACTAAATCCTTTAGCCATGAACAAAATGGCACAGCCCTTACATCTGACCTACTCGTCAGAATGGCTCAATCCCATCCAATGATGGAAGACTCTCAACCACAATGAAGAGAGATTTCTGCACTTACATCTCACATGGAAGGAACTAAATCCTTTAGCCATGAACAGAATGGCACAGCCCTTACATCTGACCTGCTCGTCAGAATGGCTATGGAGCTCAGTACTCATATTAGTCATGGAAGGGACCAATCCTCTCACCATGACGGAATATCTCAGCCCTTACATCTGACCATGGAAGGAACCAATCCTCTCACCATGTCAGAATGGCTTTGGATCTCATCACTGTCTCTGGGAGGAAGCCTCAATCTGGAGAACACCAAGTCTCTCTCTGAAGTACTCAAACTTCAGCCTAGCGGATGGCTTCATCAATACATCAGCTATTTATTCCTCCGTCGCAACATATAGGAGCTTCACTGCTCCTCTCTGCACCATATCCCTAATATAGTGATATTTGATCTCGATATGCTTTGAACTGTCATGGAACACTCGATTCTCTGACAACTTCACGCAACTCTGGTTGTCACAGTGTATACAAGTAGCATCTAACTGGAGATTAAATATCTCAGATAGTAGCTTCCGCAGCCATACTGCCTCACAACTAGCTGAACAAGCTGCGACATACTCTGCTTCAGCTGTACTCAGTGCCACACAAGATTGCTTCCTGCTAAACCAAGAGATCACACCTGATCCCATACTGAATCAACATCCCGAAGTACTCTTCCTGTCGATGGCATTGCCTGCCCAATCTGAATCAACGTAACCCTCCACGTTAATCTTCTGATTCGCATCATACTTGAGCCCATAATCAATTATACCCTTCAGGTACCTCAGAATATGCTTTGCAGCAATCAAGTGAACACTTCTTGGATCTGTCAAGTATTGGCTCAAGGTGTTCATAGCAAGGCAAATATCTGGTCTCATGTTCGTCAGGTACATCAATGACCCAATCATCTAACGATACATCGTAGCATCAACCGACTCTGATGAAGCATTAATCAATAGCTTCAGGTTCGATGCCATAGGTGTGGCCATAGCCTTACAGTCCATCATCCCGAACCTCTTCATGATCTCTATTGCATACTTCCCTTGTCCAAGGAAGATTCCATCTGTACTCTGCCACACCTCCATACCTAGAACAATAGTGCATCAACACATAATAGGAGCATCACTAGCCTTCCACCTTCAACCTTGGATCAAAGGTTGATATCCACTTTACTCTCAGTAAAGCCTAGAATCATCAGTAATCTTTCCATCCTGTCATACCATGTCGAACCTCAGGATCTTCTGCAATCACTCCCTCTGAAGTGGAGCGTCAGACTCCCTCTGTCTTCCGTACTCTGTGCACTGAAACGTTCTATACTGGAGTGATAAGTAGCTTCCTATGCTACTAATATTCTATGTGACCATCTAGTGTATAGACTTGCATCTTCAACCTTGTAGCAAAGGTTAAGATCTTCATCAATCTCATCATGTATGTGTTTCAACTCTTACTGGTTGCAAATGTCTCTTCGTAGTCTATGCCTTTCTTTCATGAGAAGCCTCATGCTACGAATCTTGCTTTGTATCCCACGATGTTTCCATCTACTGCATGATGGAAATATGAACTTCTCTTCATGTATCGATACAGTGCCCTGACATCATTCTTCTTGAACTGGTCTTCCCTTTCTTCTTAGAGGCTAGAAGGTTCTGCATCAATGATGTCACTGCACTTGTCATATTATTCTTCATTTTGAAATGTCGTCACTTGTTCTTCAGAACAAGTCTTCATTCTTCTTTGCTTGTAGGCGATTATGTATGCAATATTTCCTACAAGTCAAATGCATTTGCATGGTTAGAAACATTTCATAAGGAAAATTCATACTGGCAAATACTTATGCATAAATATATGATCATGCAACTACTTTATCCAATACAACATTCATCCATATTTCACTGAAACATTCTAGATGCCTTCCATCTCTACCAGGACAACATTGAGATTGTGCACTAATCCAATATGTCAGCAAAGAGGTTTCATTCTAGATAAGTAGCAATGGAGAATTTGTATAGCACCATGAGCTACTTACCCATCACATGCATATTAGTAGTATACTGTCATTAATGCAAACATCCTATCATGCATAATACATCAACTGAATATACACAAATGCATAACAAAACAATATCATGAAATGACAATTGAATACTTATCTTTATTTGTTTTGAGGGTAGACTCCTTCTTGAGCCTTCAGCTTCATTGTCTTCTTCATTCATAATTGCATTGTTTCTTATCCAAATGCTGAGGTGGATAAGAAGTTCTTCAAGAGTTGAGATCTTCATATTCGTCATTGATTGAGGGATCTTCTTTGGATGATGAGAGCTTGATCTTCAATTTCTTCCATCTTCCCTTCTCTTCTCATGAATCGAGCTTCTTCTTCTTCCTGAAGTCTGCTGAAATGTAATCACTTCCTGTTGGAATACATTCCTTGAATGAATGAATTCCACGATCCTGGGAGGCCATTCAAGGTGGCCATCACCACTTCTGCATTCTTCACTTCTTCTTTAGTTCATATTCTGATTTTTGTTGTTCCCTTCAAATAGCTTGAAATTATGGAATAGCTTTGCTTGCAATAGGTAGTTCTCTGTAGTGCACATGTGCAAGCCTTCTATGCCAAAGCTCATTTGGCTCTACCGTATCATGGATCAAGGCTTGTTCTGGATAGCCCTTCAATTTGTGCAAGCCTCCTTCTTGTTCTCTAATCACTACTGCATCATCAATAGTCTTTCCTTTTAGCCATATGATGACTTGACCATCTATGAATGCAATCCGCATTCCATTTACATCAATGCTGAAATGGAGAGAAGGTTCTTCTTGAATCCTGGAACAAACAATACTTCTTTCATTGTTAGAGACTTACCAGAGTCTAGCTTGTATGAAGATTCCCCACTACCTTTTATTGGATATTGGTAGTCATCTCCTAGTTTCACCTTGTGAGGTGATTCATGTTCTGAGAGTCTTACAAAGGATTCCTTGAATCCTGTCATATGTTTGGAAGCCCCACTGTCTATAAGCCAATCATCACTTCCATGAATAATGTTACCTGTGAGAGCTGATATCAGAACATATTCATCCTCACTTGAAGAATCTTCACTTTCATATCTGGATCTCTTTCTGGATGGTTCATCATCCTCTGCAGCATGAGCATGATGTCTTCTTTGGCCTTGACCAAGTCCTTCTTGTGAAAGGATTCTAACCTCGTCTCCCTCTGAAACTAGAACCTATGTACTCATGTAGGTGTCCAATCCATTTTCTTAAGAGAGATCATATACTTCCATGCTTGGAAGTTGTCAACTTCCCAAATCTTGTCACCAAGCTGATATGATATATCATATTGAAATGAGAACCTCAAATGGAAATAGCAAAGGATTAGATCTTACCGATTTGAGATGTCCGTCCTTGTCCCGGAGTTTGCTGATCTAGGGTTTGTCGCAAAAACCCTAATTTTAAAAACTTAGAATCCTTCAGATCTGATTGGATGAACAGATAGATCTCTTCAAATGGAGCTGTCCAATGTACCCCTTTTCTAAAAACAGTGAGGGGAAACTCCCGGAACAGGAAGCCCTAATTTTCTGATTTCTTCTGCATAAATTCCTGTTACTGTTTCTGTGATATCTCTGAAATTACTGATCCTCTATGTCTGAAATTTCCCACTGAGGTAACCTCGCATGTCCCTCATCCAACACTGCAGGTTTCATCAGAATTGGTTTCACCATTTGGGATTTATGATCCTTTTCCCAAGGTGACCTGTTACTGGACTGTTCAGAACAGCGAAGTTGTACGGAATGCCACGTGTCATTGGTTCATATTCTAAGTATTAACTTTGGACCACAGAAGGTACAGTCTGTACCCTTTCTGGAAAATCTTCAAGAATTCCATTTGGACCTCTATAGCCCAAGATATTGCAGATATCCCCAGGTGTCCTGTTTATGGATGATTTCTGGAAGAGGATGGAACCCTAACTTGGAGAGATCATATCTCCCAGAATATAGCTAATCAGAAGCTTAACTTTGGACATAGTGTTCATCAGGATTTTATATTCGGCCTCTGCAATTTTTAGCTTCTGAGACTTCTCCAATCTCGGAATATAGTGACTGTACCAAAACTTAGCAGTTTTAGTATTTAGGGTTTCTCCTAGCTAGGGGTCAAACTAGGGTTTGAGTTTCCCGGAGATTTACCCAACCAAATTTATTGATCTAGGTCTCTAGTTTTTGTAGCTGCACAATGTCTTATTCTCAGGTTATCTCTGATACCATGTTAGTTTTTCAACATTTAAGATAGCATTATGATAAGATCTTTTCACTGAGAGAATAACAAGCACAGCAATCACATAAGCACATCACAAGAGACAAGAGACACAAAGATTTTAGGAGGGGAAACCATAAATGGAGAAAACCCCTCAACTTCCTCTAAGATAGTATCACCATAAGATGTGAACCCAAAATAGTAAGATTACCTCCCTTCACAACATCAGCCTTCTGTCTTCTGTCAAGCCCAAGAATTTCCTTCTCCAAAAGTGCGCCACACTTGAGAGAGAAAGAGAGCTAAGTCACAAGTGATAAATAGAGAGACACACACTCTCTATTTATATTAGTCCGTTCACTTACGTTTCCATTTCACACGTAGGCTCAACCCTAATAATTACTACTCGAGCCTACACCTTAATTAGTGTATAATAACTCAAGTGCCCCGAAACTATGGGGACTTACCTAATGACTTGACATGACTTGTTTACATTATTAATCCTCCCGATCGGAACATCGGGGCATGACCACTGACTCAAATACATAATAGAAACATCCCGGAATAAACATTGGGTTACAATACATACAATACATAGAAGAATACATTCCGAAGTTACATATACATCAACACATCATACAATAAATCGACGTCATTGTCGTCGTCGTAATAATCATCAATATAATTGTGATTATAATGAGCAAGGATCCCTTCTACCTCACAGGATTGGATGATATAGTATTATACTTACCAAATCATATCCATACCCTCCATCACAATTATGATAATGCACCATTGTCAAGTTCTTAGGGCCAATCATATGCCATTACAGTATATCAAATGTCATTGGGGACACTCAAATGCCATTAAAGCAATTTAGGTGACATTAAGGTAATTTAACCCTCATTAGGATTGATGAAGATCCAAAAGTGCCATGATTATGATCACTTAGGTGCCACTTTGATAAATCAAGATACAAAATTACTATCACATGAATGATGATCATTGACATTAACATTGATATATCTCATGTTATGTCGTACATTTTCCAAATGCAATTCCTAGCTCTAAACCTAGTGCAATTCTTAGTGTGGTTCCTTTTGAAATTTCTGGCTTTATACCAGGCGCTATGTTGGATGATTTCTAGGAACAATTTATGGCTCTATACTTGGTGCTATGTTGGATCTTTTTCCTTCCAAAATTTATGGTGCAATTCTTGTCACTAACCGTGGATTAATATATGGCGCTATGTTATTGAGGAAGATTTTTTAGGCTATTCTTGGCGTTATATGGTATTCTGTTTTGGACACTAATTGGGACATTAATTGAGATGATAATTGGGATGATAATTGTGATGCTAATTGGGACACTAATTAGCATTCAAAATAGTGCCAACATTAAAAAGCAGATGGTAATTGCGATTTTAAAAGGGATTCTAAATGGGATGCTAATTGGGATTCTAATTGGGATGCTAATTGGGATTCTAATTGGGATGCTAATTGGGAAGCTAATTTGGATGTTTATTGGGATGCTAATAAGAGTCCAAAATTGAACCAAATTTTGAAAAGGGATGCAAATAAAGCCATTAAAAGCGCCATATCATGGAAGAGCATCCACTTTGTATAAAAAATGATGAAAAATACACTAAAAGTGATAGTGGACGCTAAAAGAGACGTTAATCATAGGGTTTTGTTGTAGTACCACATCACTTTAAATTACTGAACTTGATCATTCTTGTCCTTTTCTGTTCTTAGTTTCTTATGTAGTAATTAATGCTATCTATTTATTACATTTTTTAGGAATGAGTTGATTCTCATTTTTATGTACCTAGAAATGACTACATTTTCAAATCTTGTATGGCATCATATCCTAGGAGGTACTAAGCTAGTTAGTGTTTCAGTGATTTCTTGTTAGTTATTTGCACTTATAGGTTGATAATGGATTCTGCATCCATCAAGAAGGATTTTTCATCCACCAAATAAGTATTTTTTAGCCACCAACTAAAGCTTTTGAAATGACCAAATAAGGCCTTTTCAACCACCAAAGAAGACTTTTGCATCAACTACTATTGTAGAATATTCAAGAAAAGGTTTTGCAAGCTAGAAAAGAAATACTTTTGAAGCTATTAAAGAAGGATTTTTGCAGCCACACAAGAAGGATTTTTCATCCCCTAATAAGTGCAATTTCATTCATCAAAGGAGTGATCATTTACAACCATCAAAGAGGTATACTTGCAGACACCAAATGTATCATTTGAAGCCATAAATGAGTTATTTTACATCCATCAAAGAGATCATTTGCATATAATAGAGAGGTCATTTCCACCCATGGATATACTATCCCCACAACTGAATTTATACACAGTTGATATGCTTAATTGATTTATTTTTAAGGATCTCCAGAAGCTTAACAACTCATGTCCTACAAGGACATTTTCACATTCATTATAAAGATAAAAATTGTCATTAGATAATTTGTCCCAAATCATGTTCTTATCCAAGAAGGCTTCAGAAATATCTTCTCATTCTTCGGATCTACAACATTTACTCTTACATTTCACCAAGTTCCACAGAAAATATTCAAGGGATTTCCAACATTTGAAACAAGGAGTAGTCAGGAACCACCATTCAAGAACTTTGAAGTGATTGGATCTCGTGAATGGGTTCGCTTGTACTTCAAAAGAAGGAAGATTTCACAAAGGTTTGTAGGTATATTCAAAAATTCCATTATAGAGAAACAATTCACCCAATTGAGAGCTTCTTTTTAGGGTAGAGGCATTTCCTGAGGAGGTTCTCAACTTCACTTTCTCTTTTATCAGTCTTTTTTTCCCATGTTTTTTTTCCTGTATTTCCCAAATTACAAGGGACTCTCTTTTGTTCATGTGTACCTAATATGGTTGTAAATTTCCATGACTCATTTATTTTCTTATTTTATATAGTTAGGATTATGGGAGAGTGTAAGAAACAAAAACGTCTCATAGGATCATATACCTTAACCTGATGACTCCTGGGGGAATCCAAACTCATTTTTTCCACCTGAGTTATCCTAAGGAATATAACACCACTCATAAAAAACCATAACAACCAACTAAACTTACCTAGACTATTTCCTTAATATGAGGGTGCATTCCTCAATCAAAGTACATAAATTGTAGCTATTCTCAACTGCTAATTGGGATGTCCATTGCATATTCACTCTTGATTGAAATTAAATATCCTAGCCTGAAATCATGGATGTAATTACAATTTTTTCACTCCTTCTTGGTGAGTTAACTAAATATTCAACCAGTTAACTAAGCAATTAGTCAAATAACTAGTTGTCTTGAAGTCAGTAGCAAGTATAACCCATTTTAGGATAATTAGACCTTTCATTTCCAAATTATACTCCGTGGAAATAATCATTGTTCTTTGTTCGCTAACTCAACATTCATTAGTTAACTGAGATGTCACTCAATTAACTCAACACTCCATCAATTAACAAGTCTAGATTCAGTCTCAGATAGTCAAGAAGAGTTATCATGGGTACGTAAGGTTTTTTTAGCTCTTGTTAATCCTAACACTTGTCATCAAATATTGGAAAACTTGAATTCCCTTCAACCCTAATTCAAATTACTTTCCTTTAAATAATGTACTCCACCTCTGTTTCAATTTCATGGACTTGATCATTGTCATTCTCTAGTGTTCTAAGTTTCTTCTGTAGTAATTTACCTTATAAATTTATTACATAATGTTCTTATGGATTATTTGATTCCCATTCCATATATATTTATTTTACGTAGCTAGATATATATTTTTTTCAAATATTATACAACCTTCCCCGATGAGAATTTCTTTTTCACCCACAAATGCTTCATAGCTTATGATAACATGGAAAGAAATTAAATGACGATGCATTATTGGGCCTATAGTACTCCCCAAACCTCATACATTACATGGAATTTGTTAATGCTTAAATATATCATACATAAAATGTTTAGTATATTCTTGAAAAAGGAATCATCAACATACAAGATGTATCTCAACAAATACATGATCATTAGATCTCGGAGAGAAACTGCGCCCTAAAATGATAAAAGCAGTGAAAAATGGAAAATGACATGAATAAATGCATGTAACTAAATATAGTCCCGACAACTATAAAAGAGTTGGAGGACCACAACTTTGTTCTACATTGAAGGCCCAAACCAATTCCCTTCGATCTAAAATTGGAACATGAACTCCTCACATGCTTTGGCTAATTGAATATCCATTTTCATGTACTTGGGAAACTAGTTCAAATGATGGAGTGTTTACATATGGATTTAGATTTTTCTTGGCCACCCTTTTCCATATAAGAGGAATCCATGGGCATGCATTCTATAGGAATAGATTAGAGAAAATTTAAGCCATTAGAGTCATACTGACATCTTATGTTTAAATCTCATTCCTCCCCCATATTGGTATAGACACGACACTCTTTTCTTCTTACCCTAAGAGGCAAGTGTTTCTCCATCATTATTTCATGTTTGTCTATAAATTGCATGGATAAAAATTAACTCCCTAAGGAAGATAGTTAGATTCCCTTGAATCCTGTACCTCCTATGTGACGCTATTATATTTAGATGGACCATATGGCACTGAAAACATGTTTTAAAACAATATTGTTCAATATTTTTTGTTTATCTATTACCCCTCCCTTTGTTTCAGTTTACTTATAGTTTTTCTTTTGTTTTTTCCTTAACAATCAAAAGTTTTCTTAGTAATTTTGGGTTTAGTGATTTAATTCACAAACACAACATTGCATTTGTGTTCCAACCTCAAGGATACTCTCAATGTTGGAGGTATGTCCAACCTTGTGTCTATTTTTCCAACAAAAATTTTCTATGCACACATATACACCATGAGGAATACTTGCATAGGATCGGATGATTCCTTTAAGAGAATACCCCTGTTTGTTTTTTTAGGAGATACCTAGAAGCACCTTAGCTCAAAAGGAAAAAAAATCCGTGATTACTTACTCTCTTTGAAATCTACTATGAGAGTCATCAAGCCATAATTAAAAAAAATGTAATATTTCAATATTATTACATGATATTTATATTGTATGTATTATGTGTGACAATAAAACTTGTGATTGATGTTAAGATAGGTGTGTGGAGCCCACTAAGTGATGGTTAGTTGAGAACTACTATATTGTGAGAAGTGTCACATTAAGGTGTAAGAGAAAATATATCTCTCCATCTACATATTGTTTAAGATCATGAAGTCTTGTATGTAATCGCTTATGGGACTATGAAAAAACTATTTCCATATAACTTGGAAACTCAAGTTAGTTTCATACTCTATATGTTTTCCTTCAAACGATTTTACATATAAGGGAATACGCAATTTGAGGGAAACCAAACCTAAATATTTTAACTTCTAATACAAAACTTAAGGATCAGGTTAAAAATAAGAAATCTTGTTCTGTATAGAATAAAAGTTATCATTGGTTTTGAAGCAGTGACATTAATATATGAGATAAGTATTTTCCTATTAAACAATATTTCATGTATGCATGCAATCATAACATGGTTTTCATGTCATGAATGGAATAAGAATATGGTAAAAAGGAATAATCCCTATAATAGAAGAAAACTCAAAGACATGATGCAAATAATTAACTGCACCTTAAGGAACATTGACAATGGTGTTATTTGAAAGTGCATGGGATGTAGTGTTTGTAATAAAACAAAATAGTTAAAAAACATTGTTAGTTAGTAGTTATTAATTAATGTTGGCTTGATAGGTCACACTTTTTAATGGTGACCTTTGATTTTTATAAAGCCACATTCTATTTTTGTAAATATAGTCATTCAATAATAATATATATCGAATTGGAAAATTCATTCCAAGTTGGTATCAAAGCCAATGTTTGAGTCTCCTTCCATCTTTATTCATCTCTGTGTTTCACTCCACCTCCACTTGCTTACAAGTTCTTCATGTTGCTTACCTACCACCTTCATGTTTCTATGGTGTTCATGTTGCTTACCTAGAACCTTCCACACCCCTATGTATTTCCCGCCATCCCCCTCATCGTCACCATTATCCTTCCTTCATCTTATACATCCTCCTCTCTCCATTTCCTCACACACAACCCTCTCATCTTCACGCTTCTCTCCACCACTCACTACACTCCATAATCCTCCATTTATCTACTCATATCCACATTCAACACATCTACGGTCAATTCCTTTCACGTCACCACACTCAATGATCCACTCTATGGTTTTAAACCCAAATTCATGAATTTTCAAAAAAGTTATAATATTATTATTATAATAATTATTGATTATTAAAATAATCTTTTGAAAACCTTACAAATTATCAAAATTTGTGATAAAATTATTATTGTTCTTTATAATAAATTATTATAATTATAATTAATATTTTAATAGTTAAAATCCAAATTTAGACAAGATGAATACAAGAAATACTGAGAGAATCCCCCTAGAGAACAAAGATGCGTCCATAAATTCACAATATGATCCATTTCAAAAGATACTAGAAAATCTTGAGTAAAGAGATGAGGCAATCCACAACCTAAAGCTCAAAATTCTCTAGCTGAGGGACCACGTTAAATGAGGCAATAGCTTATATACACTCCCAATGTACAACTTCCTTCACAAGGTCAATATAAATTTGTCAATGTTTGATGGAGAAAATAATCAAGACGGGATTCGATGGATCAACAAAATCGAAAAATATTCTAAAATGTGCAATATATATGGTGACAATGACAAATTGAGTGTTTCAGAAATGTACATGGATAAAACCACTTGTGATTGGTTCTTATGGTGGGACTCAACAATGAAGGGAGGAAGTCTAGTTAGAGATTGCAACACTTCCAAGAAAAAAAAATTTAAATGATTTCAATACATGGAATAAATCAATCTATATAACAAACTCTCTCGTTTACAATAAGAAGGAACCATGGAGGAATATTTAAGAAATCTACTAGTACTCGCCACTTATGTATAAGATATAACTGAAGAACGACTACTGCGAATGAGCATTGGTTGGATGAAATAACGTATTCAAAGCAAGATAAAATTATTAGACATCAAAGACGTGGAACAATATCGCCAAAAAGAAGCATTAATTCAAGAGAAGTAAAAAACACAATGTGCGTTGGTTTATATATAATTCCACCTAGGATATAATGGGAAAAAGGGTGACAATCTATCTCATAGGTGTAATGCCCCTAATTCACACCGAGGGCATAAGTGAAAAAATAAGAATATATTCATGTTCGAAAAAGTAATACAAGTGACGATAATGATGAAGAATCAAGAAACACACTTTCCTCTGAAATAGTGAGATAGCGATGAGGCTCGGAAGGAAGAGGCCAACGTCACACCAATGCTCTGAGTGGCTACAATGACAGGTATCTCTCAACCCCAAAACCTAAAATTGTTTGGAGATATCAAAGGAACCAAGGTGATGGTGTTGATTGATAGTGGGATTATACACAGCTTCATAGACCATTGGGTAGCGAAAAATTTAAACATATTCATCTACCCTACTATCAACTTCCAAGTATCGATACTAGGGAATAAGACCACAACATGCGACGAGAAATTACATAAAGTAGAAATACCTATAGAGGACTACACACTAATATTTCCAATGTATTTTATGGAAATTAGAGGGGTTGACATTATTTTAGGTACACAATGGTTGGAAACGCTAGGGACAATCAGATTAAACTTACGAGAACAATTTATAAATTTCTATGAAGATGAGAGGAAATATAATATTTACAGTATTAATTTCCCCCTCCCCAACTTGTGTCATCCTATAAAATGGAAAAATGATAAAAAAAGGAGCTCAATCCTTATTCTTACACTACTATTCCATGGAAGGAATATCTCATGAAAGACAAAATACTGACCCACATGACTTAGAGTAGCTCCTGTGGGAACATACCCACATCTTCCAAAATCCTCTTCATGTTCTCCTTCCCCCATGTTCTAGGGATCACTTCAATGAGCTACATGGTGGAAAATATTTTTCTAATCTAGACTTAATGTAAAGATATTACCAAATCCATATTCAAGAAGAATATGTCCCCAAAACAACATTTGGCACCCACGAAGGTTTATAAGAGTTTCGAGTGATGTTTTTTAGATTATCCAACACTCCAGAAACATTTCAAGCAGTAATGAATTACTTGTTTCTCCCATACATAAAGAAGTATGTGCTAATGTTTTTTGATGATATCCTTATTTATAGTATAAATTGGAACTTGCACCTCAAGGATGTAGAAACAATATTGAAGCTTCTAGAAGAAAAAAAATTTCATGCTAACAAATCAAATGTAGTTTCGGGGAAAAAAGGAATATAACTTTTGGGGCACATCATATGAGTTGATTCCATTAAGGTTGATCTTGAAAAAATTAGGGTGATCGCAAAGTGGTCGTTCCTTAAGTTAGTTACATCATTAAAAGGATTTATTGCTCTAACAAATTGTTGTATAATATTTAGTCGCAACGACACCCAAATTGTATCACCCCTAACATCACTAATAAAAATGGAGGATTTCAGATGGGATAAGGATGAAAAAACTTGTTTTGAACAGTTCAAAACACTAATGACTTCCACACCAGTGTTAGAAACTCCTAATTTTATGAAGACATTCATCCTTTAGTGTGAGGCTTAAGAGATAGGGTTAGGATTTGTTGTCATGCAATATAAACACTTGATTTCCTTTGAAAGACGAAAGTTGGAACCAAGTGAGCAACCAAAATCCACGCACGATAAGAAAATGTTGGAAATAATGCATGCCCTTTTGAAAGGGAATCCATATCTAATAGAGGAAATGTTTCTTCTTAAAAAATACCAGGACAACCTATAATATTTCCTAACTCAAAAAAATATCTCTCCCAAACAACAGAAATCAGTAAGCAAAATCCAAGTCTTTGATTTCGACATTTTGTATAAAAAGGGAAAATAGAATAGGGTTACAGAAAACTTATGAAGAAAACATGAAAGTGATTCCTACCTTTGTGTCATATCGATATTTGTTACGGAACGTAATTCATAATTTTAAAGTGAGTGTATGAAAGAGCGAGAGGCAAGGAACCTAACCGAAGAAGTTTAAAACAACAAAGAAACAAAATCCAAATAGTCATGGGAAAAATACATACTATGGTACAAATAGAGAATATATTTATTGATTTCATCAAAATTCAAAAGTCAAGTCTTAAGAGAGTACCATGGCTTGCTAATAGTAGGCCATCTTGGTTTCTTTAAAACAAACCAAAATATCAGCCAATCATTCCTTTTGAAGGGAATGAACTCTGATATCAAAAAATAGATGGCTGAATATGATATGTCTCAAGGACAGAAGTTTGAGACAATGTCTCCTCTCGGTCTCCTGCAACCCCTTCATATTCTCGCCCAAAAATGGTTTGAGGTACATCCATGGATTTTATCATCGTTCTTCCTACAACATAAGGAAAGGATAGTATATTTGTAGTTGTTGATGTATTCACAAAATATGCTCATTTCATTAGTATTTAATCCAAAGTAAAAGAAATCCAAGTCGCAGATAGTTATGTAAAGAATATATTTAAGCTCCATGGGTTTCCCAATGTTATTGTTAGTGACCTCCACCCGAAATTTACCTGCGAATTTTGTTAGTAATGATTCCACCATGTTGTGACTGTACTAACTATGAGTACCTTGTACCCCCTGAGATAGATAGACAAATAGAAGTAGGAAACTAATTCCTATGAGGATACTTGACGAATTTTGTGAATGACCGACAAACTCAATGGTTAGAATGAATATACCTTCAAGAATGGTAGTATAATAGTTCATATCATACATCAACAAAAATGTCACCTTTTGAATCCTTATATTTGTACCCACCTCCTATAGCAATAGAATATGTCATCAATAATTTGACTGTTCTAGTAGCAAGAGATTACGTAGCAACATCCGATGAGGTCATCCGCATTTTAAAGAACCATTTCAAACAAGAGAGAAACCACATGAAACAACAATCAAAATTAAAAAAAAACGGACAGAGAATTTCATGCGGGTGATTGGGTGTTTGTTCTCCTTCAACCGTACAAACAAAATTCACTAAAAACATTCAAATATAATAAAATCGCACCCAAGTTCTATGGCCCATATCAACTTCGAAAGTGAGTGGAACAAGTGGCCTCTTCTCTAGACATTCCAAGTAAAGGAAAAATACATGACGAATTTTTTGTTCCATGCCTAAAGAAGAAATTGGGCTCAACCACTCACATACAAACTAAATTTCCTATGTTAGACAATGAAGGAAAAATAGTTTTGCAACAAAAGTGCATTTCAGAAATTAAAACCACAACACTTCACTCCATATGAGTCAAGGAATACCTTATCAAGTGGACAAAATTACCAAATGATGAAGCTACATGGGAGAATGAATATATTTGTTCGTGACATCCATCCTTACCAATACTTTTTGGATGAAGTTATCTAGAGAGCGATTACTTGTAATAAAACTAAATCGTTAGTAAACCTAGTTAGTTACTAGTTATTAATTAATGTGTGCTTGATAGGTCACACCATTAATGGTGACCCTTGATTTGTACAAGGCCATATTTTACTTTTGTTGAAATCATCATTCAATAATAAACATATATTCTGTTGGAAAATTCATTCCAATCTCCGAGAATTTGAATCTCCGAAATGGTTAATCAATTTGATATATACTGTTATTTAGTTTTGTATAAGTATCAAATGAGACAAACAACATGAATAATGTTCTATGGTATGCTAGTTATATTTTGTTAAAAATATTCTTCCCTTAAAAACTCATGGAGAAGAACATAAGTATAAGAGGCCGGAATACCATTAGAGGATAAGTTGGGATTATAATCTAAATAAAACCATAAAAAATTGAAATTTTATTGTATACATTAGATAACCACGACAATTATTCATAAGTTATACTCTACACCCTATCGGACCGAAATGATGGTAGAATATAATATGAAATAAATTTAATAAACCGTAACCACAAGTGAGAGATGTCTCCTAATTTGTGTTAAGAAAAAACCTCCAAAATTATAAACGGTTATGGTACAAACTACCTAAGGAAGAAGAATTTAAGTGTACGCACTCATCTATGGTTAGGCATTTCAGAAATTTCTTATCACAACTTGTGAAAAGGGAAGTAGGGAGGAGGAATTAAAATGGAACCTTGTAAACATATATTTGCATTTTCATAATGTTGCATAACATTCAAGTATATATTATTGTATCAAAGTTACAAGAAAAATAACTAAAAACTAAATATTCATTTTAGAGTGGTTCATAATAATTATTAATTTAAAGAACAAAATAAAAGATAATGACACATCAAGGTTTATGGAATGACTCATTTTTATGTACTATCATATCTTGATAAAGATATAGTATAATCATAATTAAGTTTGAAATACTTGAAGAACAAGAAAATGGATTAATATTATTAAATCATGGTTGTTTCATGGTGTTATTCCTTATAAAGACCCTTATAAAGAAAAATATGCATAGTCACTTGTTACATTATCATTTGGTAAAAAAAATTACAATACTTTATTTAGGACTCTTTTCTTTTACCCTATTATTTTTTAATTATTGATAATACAAACCATTAAATAACCTAAAAACACGACTTGCAAAATGCTAAGCTCCAAATGTGGAGAATGTATATTATTTATATAAGTACAAATTTACAAATTATTTATAATCTATTAAAAAATTACACTAAATACCAAGTAAACCAAGGACATACGTCTCCCCATATCCTTATGGATAAAATTCACAAGGCTAAATTTATACATCCCTTAGTCACTTTAATTAGTTTAGACTCTTGTAACATCATAGCAGTCAAGGGTAAAAGTTGTCTTAAACTATGTATTCCACATTGAAGCTAGAGGATGAGATCTTAATATTACATATAACACCCTAGATAAACTCACTATGTAATCAAAGGAAGACATGTAAGGCCAAGAGCAAAGGTATGCAAAGAGAAAGTCGTGCATGAAACGATCGTAAGTTGATACAAAAAAAAAATTTAAGCATGATAAAAAATTTAAGCATTTGTGTGAAGTCACATTAAAAAGAAAATATTAAAAAAAAGTTCTTGAAAGTATTTTACTGCATTATTGAAGATAAGGAAAAAGGATTTTTTAAGTTTAAAAACTGTTAATGGAATTATGTTTAAGGAGAGGGATTTTATTGGTTTTTGGTGAAAATAAATTTTGAAGAAGAAGAAAATAAAATGAAAGTGAATTTTTAATATTTTGAAGAAAATAAAATGGTAAAGAATTCTATTAAAGAATCTGAGTTGATATGTGGAATAGAAGGTAGTAGTCAAACTGTTTGTATCTACTTTACAGATTAAACCTTTCCAATAAGAATTTGGCGGCTAAGCATTGGTACAAGGAAAATTAAGAGGATATGTTGAAGGAGACGGATTTTATTGGTTTTTGGTGAAAGTGTATTTTGAAGAAAAATAAAATAAAATGAAAGTGAAATTTTAATATTTTGAAGAAAATAAAATGATAAAAAATTCCATTAAAGTATCTGAGTTGATATGTGAAATATAAGGTAGCAGTCAAACCATTTGTATCCACTTTAAGGATTAAAAAAAAATCAGTCTCTATTAAAGTGTATGTGTGAGGAAACCTTTCCAATCAGAATTTGGCAGCGAAGCATTGCTACAAGAAAAATTAAGAAGAATCCTTCCTGAAAGAAGGTCGTTGTCTAGAAAGACGAAAATCGTGGCAAGTTTGTGTTATGAGAAATTGTTGAATAAAAAATAATGAATCAGAATTGAAAATTGTTGTATAAAAAAATTTCTGATGTATTGAAACATAGCATCCAGAAAAAAACTATAAAGTAGTCTAGGCTGCATCAAAAATAAGTTTTTTGAAAATTGTAAGAAAGAAAGAAGCCGCATTGAAGCTAGAAGTGAAGAAAATCCAAACTGTTGCAGAGAAAACATGTTCAAAATGTTCAGAAAAATAAAATTGTGTGAGAGAAGATAAAACTCGGTCGTTTGAAGAAGTCAGTCCAATATAAAGAATTAAAAATCCGCGTGAAAATGTGTGCCCATTGTTGAAGAAAAGGGAAACCTCCATTCTTTAAATGGTTGAAATCACTACTGTGTAAATTGTGAAATCAGATTGAAATCAGATTTGAAGATAGCGTTGCAAATCCGCTACAAGCTGCAAACAGAAGCCAAGTTATAAACTCGGTGAAGAAAGAATGATTCATGTTTGAAATTTTTTAAATTTTGGTGTGAGACCTTATTTTAAAAGAATTTTAATTGATATATGTATCGTGAAGAATAAAGATATAAATATATTGAACTTTGCCAACTCTATATAGTTTCATTGTTGGATTTCGTAACTCTAGCAAAGAAAATTTAAAGAAAACTAAAGAATGATGATGAACATTGAAGTAGAAATCATAAAGATGAAGAGAGAAATGATAGAGATAAACAAAAAAACACTATTTTGTACATGATTGAGATATTAGGTTGTTGCTTCCTAATGCATCAAGATTGTCCCATGTGTCACAAGTAAATTAATATATGTTCTAAAATGTCATCCTTAAATTGTGTTTGTATAGCACAGTGTTTCATTGATTTTTGATAAACCCTATAGCTAGAGTACTTTCCTAGCAAACTGGCCAGCATCGCATCATGGATGGTTCCTAGATGTTTTGGTAGATGGAAGTATGTCCATAGGGTTGTCGTAAATTCAGTCTATGTACCAATGTTTGGCCCAAAGGTACGGTTGGTTCCCCGTCAGTACTTAATATGATAGTTTTTTTTTTAGCATAAGAGACGCATGACTAATGTAATTGGGCATATGTTGAATGAGGTGCATGATCGGTTGTACCAGACACCTCCGAGTTCATGAATTTGCCAAGTTTTTTGGTCCATTTTGTAATGCCTTATCATAGGCATTTTTTTGTCTCTATTTGGTTGTAAGCGTGTTTCGTGTATGTTTTCTCAGTAGGCATACTTGTATTGCTAAGGCACCTAATATTATAGGATTTGAATAGATGACCGCTAGAGATAATGGGGTGACAGGTGTACCCATGGCCTAAACTTGATCAAGGTCTAAGATAAGAAAAAGCATGTTCGATACATGGGGATTAGTTGATGGTCCATATATATTGCCAACAGTTGCTATGTTGAAATCCCAAACATGAATAATGAATTTTAATAGTAAGCATAAGCAAGCCTAAAGAATCTCATAAAAAATGAATAAAAAGAAAAAGATCAAAAGGACAGAGTTTTCTCTTCTTCATTTTTCATGAGATTCTTTAGGCTTGCTTATGATTACTATTAATAAGCTCTATGTCCTTCGTTACGTTGTACATCCATGTTCCCAACATAATCATCATGTGCATCAACTCCATCAGCTCTGACTATTTGTGGAGCTCATGGTAGAGGGCTGTGCTGATCCTCCTCGAACACAGCTCCGTCATGTTCTTGGGCCCTCTTTGCCATAATTGCGAATTGATGAGCAGCTAGCTGTAGCAGTTGCTGCTCCTCCAATTCACCTCTCTCATGCCCTTCATTAGCCTCTGATTGTATATTTGCAAGCTTGTCTTCATGGGCTCTCACTATTTGTGGTGGAACCACTCGTGGAGGGATATTCGCCATGCTTACAAACTGACGAGCAACTACCTGTAGCAGTTGCTGGATGTGTTTCTCCTCCAATCCTTCGTTACCGTGTACATACCCATAAATGTTATGGTGATCATCCACATAAACATTAACGTGAATATCCTGATAAACAAATTCAATTGGGCCACTACATGAATATCCTGATAAACAAATTCCATTGGCCCTAGTGGCAGAAGCTGATTGGACTATTTTATTGTTTGCTTTTGTAGTGGAGGCCCAATTTTTAGACCTCCAAATTCTTTGTTTCCAAATTATTTTAATGCTTCCTCCCTAGCTTCGAGTGCCACATTATCTTCTACCTCAGTCTCCTACAAACTACACTTTTTGACCTTGCATATTTTGCAGGGTTTTGTAGGTTCTCTACGATCATGATGGTCACAAAAATGTTCATAGTTGGACGAGATGGCATGTCAGCAAAAGTAACACATAGTGGTTATACACCTAGTACACTTGACCCTATTGCATTCATCAATATTTAATATCTCTCAGTTGCAGGTTTTACATTCTCTTACAACTGCCTTTGTCATCCTCTCTTCAACTTTTCTACGAGCAGCAGTCTCAGATGTTTTCATATTCTCTTCACAGGGTAAAGGTAGGTGATTGGGCTGCTTGCATTGGATACATGAAACCATTAAATATTTAGGGTTTGGAAAAAACTATAATATTATTATTATAATCTTTTGAAAATCTTACAAACTATTAAAATCTGTAATAAAATTATTATATTTATAATTAATATTTTAATAGTTAAAATCCAAATTTAAACAAGATGAATACAAGAAATGCTCATAGAATCCCTCTAGAGAACAAAGATGCATCCATAAATTCACCATATGATCCATTTCAAAAGATATTGGAAAATCTTGAGCAAAAGGATGAGGGAATCCATGACCTAAAGCTCGAAATTCTCTCATCGAGGCACCATGTTAAATGAGGCAATAGCTCATATAGGTTCCCTAGGTACAACTTCGTTCACAAGGTCAAGATCAATTTACCAAGGTTCGATGGAGAAAATAATCAAGATGTGAAATGGATCAACAAACTCACTCGTTTACAACAAGAAGGAACGAGGGAGGAATATTTAAGAAATATATTGGTAATCGCCACTTATGTCTAAGATATAACTCAAGAACGACTACTGCAAATCAGCATTGGTTGGCTGAAATAATGTATTCAAAGCGAGATAAAATTATTAGACATCAAAGATGTGGAACAATCCTGTCAAAAAAAAGCATTAATTCAAGAGAAGTAAAAAACACAACGTGTGTTGGTTTATATACCATCCCACCTAGGATACAATGGGTAAAAGGATGGAAATCCATCTCATAGGTGTAATGCCTTTAATTCACGCCTAGGGCATAACTGAAAAAATAAGAATATATTCTTGTTCGAAAACGTAATGGAGTGACGACAATGATGAAGAATCAAGCAACACACCTTGCTATGACACAGTCAGATATTGATGAGGCTGGAAAGGAGGAGGCCAACATCACACCAATGCTCTGAGTGGCTACAATGATAGGTATCTCACAACCCCAAAACCTAAAATTGTTTGGCGATATCAAAGGAACCGAGGTGACGGTGTTGATCGATAGTGGGATTATGCACAACTTCATAGACCCTAGGGTAGCGAAAAATTTAAACATATTCATCTAGCCTACTGCCAACTTCCAAGTATCGATACCACGAAATAAGACCACACCATGCGACGAGAAATTCCAAAAGTAGAAATACCTACAAAGGACTACACACTAAGATTACCAATGTATTTTATGGAAATCAAAGCAGTTGACATTATTTTAGGTACACAATGGTTGAAAATGCTAGGGACAGAAAAGATTAAACTTACGAGAACAATTTATAAATTTCTATGAAGATGAGAGGAAATATAATATTTACAGTATTAATTCCCCCCTCCCCAAAATTGTCTCATCCTATAAAATGAAAAAAATGATAAAAAGGAGCTCAATCCTTCTTCTTACACTGCTATTCCATGGAAGGAACATCTCACGAAGGACAAAATACTGACCCACGTGACTTAGAACAACTCCTACGGGAACATACTCACATCTTCCAAAAAACTCTTCATGGTGTCATTCCCCCATGTTCTATGGATCACTTCAATGAGCTACATGGTGGAAATATTTCTTGAGAACAACTTTTGGCACCCACGAAGGTTTATAAGAGTTTCAAGTGATGTTGTTGGGATTATCCAACAATTCAAAAACAATTTAAGCGGTAATGAATTACTTGTTTTTCCCATACATAAGGAAGTGTGTGCTAATGTTTTTTGATGATGTCCTTATTTATAGTAAAAATTGGAACTCGCACATCAAGCATGTAGAAACAATATTCAAGCTTCTAGAAGAAAGCAAATTTTATGCCAACAAATCAAATAAAGGTTCGGGGAAAAAAGGAATAGAACTTTTGGGGCACATCATATAACTTGATGCCATTAAGGTCGATCCTAAAAAAATTAGGGTGATCACAAAGTGGTTGATCCTTAAGTGAGTTACATCATTAAGAGGATTTATGGCTCTAACAAGTTATTATATAATATCTGTTCGCAACTACGCCAAAATTGTATCACCCCTAACATCACTAATAAAAATGGATGCTTTCACATGGGATAAGAATGAAATTTTTTTTTTTTAACAATTGAAAACACGAATGACTTCCACATGTTCACATGCAATATAAACACCTGATTTCCTTCGAAAGATGAAATTTTAAACCAAGTGAGCAAGAAAAATCCACATACGAGAATAAAATGTTGGCAATAATGCATGCCCTTTTTAAATGAAAGCAATATTTGTTCGGGGAAACATTTCTTGTTAAAAAATACCACGAAAACCTATAGTATTTCCTAACTCAAAAAAATATCTTTCCCAAACAACAGAAATGGGTAAGCAAAGTCCAAGTGTTTGATTTCGACATTTTTTATAAAAAGGGAAAAGAGAATAGGGTTGCACAAAAATTATCAAGAAAACACAAAAGTGATGCTTACCTATGTGTCATATCGGTATTTGTTACTGAACGTATTTCAAAATTTTAAAGTGAGTGTGTTATACAGCTAGAGGCAAGGAACCTAACTGAATAAGTTTAAAACAACAAAGAAACAAAATCCAAATAGTCATGGGAAAAATACATACTATGGTACAAATAGAGAATATATTTACTGATTTCATCAAAATTCAAAACTCAAGTCTTAAGAGAGAACCATGACTTAGTAACAGTAGGCCATCTTGGTTTTTCTAAAACATACCAAAATATCAGCCAATCCTTCCTTTTGAAGGGAATGAACCCTCATATCGAAAAATAGGTGGTTGAATATGATATGTGTTAAAGAAAGAAGTTTGAGACAATTCCCCCTCTCGGTCTCCTACAACCCCTTCACATTCTCGCCCAAAAATGGTCTGAGGTACATCCATGGATTTTATCATCATCCTTCCTACAACATAAAGAAAGGATAGTATATTTGTAGTCGTTGGTGTATTCACAAAATATGCTCATTTCATTAGTATTTCATCCAAAGTAAAAGCAATCCAAGTGACAGATAGTTATGTAAAGAATATATTTAAGGTCTATGGGTTCCCGAATGTTATTGTTAGTGACATGGACCTGGAATTTACCAATGAATTTTGTAAGTAATGTTTCCATAATGTTGTGACTTTACTAACTATGAGTACCTTGTACCCCACTAGATAGATAGACAAATAGAAGTAGTAAACAAATTCCTTGAAGGATACTTGAGGAATTTTGTGAATGATAGACAAACGAAATGGGTACAATGAATATACCTTGTAGAATGGTAGTATAATAGTTCATATAATACATAAAAAAAAATGTCACGTTTTGAATCCTTATATTCATACCCACCTCCAACAGCAAGAGAATATGTCATCAACAATTTCAAAGTTCTAGCAGCAAGAGATTACGTGGCAACATTCGATGATGTCATCCGCATTTTGAAGAACCTTTCCAAACAAGCGAGAAACCCCATCAAACAACAAGAAAAATAAAAAGGAACCTATAGATAATTTTATGTGGGTGATTGGGTGTTTGTTGGCCTTCAACCGTACAAAAAAAATTCACTAAAAACATTCAAATATCATAAACTTGCACCCAAGTTCTATGGCCCATTTCAACTTTGAAAGTGATCAAGACAAGTGGCCTATTTTCTAGACATCCCAAATAAAGGAAAAATACATGACGAATTCCATCTTCCATGCCTAAAGAAGAAATTGGGCTCAACCACTCACAGACAAACTGAATTTCCTATGTTAGACGATGAAGGAAAAATATTGTTGCAACCAAAGTGCATTTCGGAAATTAAAACCACAACACTTCACTCTAGATCGGTCAAGGAATACCTTATCAAGTGGACAAACTTACCAAATGATGAAGCTACAAGGGAGAATCAATATTTTTGTTCATGACATCCATCCTTACCAATACTTTGTGGATGAAGTTATCTAGAGAGGGATTACTTGTAATAAAACTAAATAGTTAGTAAACCTAGTTAGTTAAGAGTTATTGATTAATGTGTGCTTGATAGGTCACACCATTAATGGTGACCCTTGATTTGTATAAAGCCATAGTTTACTTTTGTTGAAATCATCATTTAGTAATAAACATATATCCTGTTGGAAAATTCATTCCAATGTCCCACAATTTGAATCTCCGAAATGGTTAATCAATTTGATATATACTATTATTTAGTTTTGTATAAGTATCAAATGCGACAAACAACCTAAATAATGTTCAAGGGTATGTTAGTTAGCTTTTGTTACAACTCTTCTTCCCTTAAAAACCCATGGTGAAGAGCATAAGTATAAGAGGCCGTAAACTAACGACATAGGTCTCCCCATATCCTTACAGATAAAATTCACAAGGCTAAATTTATACATCCCATAGTCCTTTTAATTAGTTTAGACTCTTGTAGCATCATGTCCATCAAGGATAAAAGTTGTCTTAAACTAAGTATTCCACATCGAAGCTATAGGTTGAGATATTAATATTACATATCAAACCCTACATGAATCCACTATCTAGTCAAAGGAAGACAAGTAAGGCCAAGAAACCTAGCTATATAAAATTTACTTAGTTCTATTCAACAAATAAAGATTGAATAAGTAAAAAAATAATAGATAACCATTTACAAGAGATTCTTTTTTAAATAAATATCAAACTAATATCTTCTACAAGGAATAAAACAATACAAAAACAATATGTCCTTTACATGCACACAAAATGAGTGAAATAAATTGGGTTCTAGAGAAATACATGATATGTAACATCTCTCTCCCACCACAGGTTAATCAAGGGTAATTGAGACATTATAACGTTATTATAAATGAAAAACATTATATATATAATAATGAAGAATATTATATATATATTGGAGATATATATATATATATATATATATATATATGAGATGTGTATTATATGTAGAACATGGTGAAACAAATCCCTCACTTATAAATATATATATATATATATATATATATAATTTATTTTTCTATAATTGATTTGCCTCGGTTTATAGAAACTAACTGTGGAGGCATTATTGAAATGCCTGGACTTGCGTTGATTGTTGAGGAGGCATTATTGGTGATTTTGAGCTAATATACATTGATCATGAATGCCCTATTTTATGGTTGCCAATTATGTAGACGTTACGAGGGATGTAGGTCCGTTTATTATGGAAGTAGGAGTTACAAACTTATATATGGGGGCGTTCAGTTTTTCAAAAGGAGGAAAAAAAAAATGGGCACCGGGACCATTGTGCCGGATGCTACCATATAAGTGCAGAATGTATGCACTTAGGTCAGAGAACAACATAGTGAGGAGAATTGTTGCCTACACCAAAACACGGTGACAAAAAATAGTCATGTCTCTACTCCATAGTGCGACCCATGTCATTTTGGGGTTTTGGGCCTTGTAGACAGCGCCAATGTCCAGATAATGGAGGGTTGTTAGCTGTTAACGCTCTCATCTCTTAAAATGTTCTATTGATCTCCTTGTGAGTTAGCAATGGGGAATTTTTTCGAGGGAATTTCCCTTGTGTAGGCATCCTTTGGAGTATCCAGGAGTCCGTTGGTATTAACCATGACCTCTCTATATGCAAGTTTGCTGTGGAGGTAAGCCTATATGCGTTATCTCATAGTAGAACTATTTTAACTCTATTTCTTTGCTAAAAAAATTGAGGGGAATCAGACTCAAATATGACATATATATATTACATATATATATATATATATATATATATAGGATTTAACTGAGCTTCTTATTCAGCGTATATTCGCGTTAAAAGATGAAGGATGGGTGGCCACTCCTCCGCTTGGGATTTTATGAATCGATGGATTTCTTTTGAGTTAGTATTTGTATCTATTGAGTTATGTGTGTGATGGAACATTTCCTTTCATTGATGTCTTTTATTCTGGGATTATCAATTATTCTCTACATTTGGGACTGTTCATACGATTTTTTATAGGAGACCATAACGCTTTGTTGTCTATTAAATAAATCTGATGGGCATGAGTACGATTATCAATTATTGGTATATATTGATGTTCAGTTGTTTTTATTTGTCTCTACATTTGGGACTATGGATATGATTTTTTTTATAGGAGCCCATAAATGATCTTTTGTATATTAAATAAATGTGATGGGCATGAGCACGATTATCAATTATTAGTATATATTGATGTTCAGTCGCTTTATTTATGTCTTTGCATTTGGGACTCTAGATACAATTTTTTGTAGGAGACCATAAATGCTCTCTTGTCTATTAAATAAATCTAATGGGCATGAGCACGATTATCAATTATTGGTATGTTTTTATGTTCAAGCGTTTTTATTTATGTCTCTCCATTTGGGACTATGCATATGATTCTTTTATAGGAGACCATAACCGGTATGTTGTCTATTAAATAAATATGATGGGCACGAGCACAATTTAGGTCATAGTTGGTTTGGAGCTATGCTTACGACTTCATACTAGACTGTAACGGTATGTTGTGTATTAAAAAAAATCTGATGGGCATAAGCACGATTATCAATTAATGATATATATTGATGTTTAGTCGTTTTGTTTATGATTTTATGGATTTATATGTGCCCAATGTTATTCATGTCTTTGCATTTGAACTCAGAGCATTGCTACTCATTTGTTGGCATCTTGGAAACCCAACTCATAAAATATGAGAAAGTGTGCCACTCTGCTGGAAAAGCTCTTATACATGATCCATTCAGTTTTCAAAACATAAATCTTTAAAGGGTAGCTCAGAAATTCTCATGATTAAAATTATCAGCCATAATATTAGTGGTTGTGTGTGCTGAATTATTAACCCTCATTGTGCTTAGTTTTCAACCTTCTCCCTCTTCTGCATTAACAAGAAAAGGTAAAGATCTAGCATGGACAGGTTAATGATTGCTTAAGAAGGATTAAGTAAAAGAGGGTTAGTCTTGAGTTTATGACGAGAATGATTGTTACCTATCGATTCAAAAGGACCTCTATTTTTGTTAATAGAGACTAAGGATTTTCTCCTAGAGAGGGAGTCCATGAGAAAAAAAAAAAAAAGCATGGCGTGCATATTGTAACTTTCTACAAAAACAAATGTCGCATGATGCAGCCGTTTGGTGGACGTAACCCTGAGTTTGGGGTGAACCACGTACTTCGGTGTCTTTTCATGTTGCATCTCATTATGTTTATTTTTGCTTGAGTATTGGTGTCTTTGTGTGTCGAAATGTTTTACTCTCTTCATGGTATTTCTATACATATGATCATGGAAGTTAATACTGTAAAAGATAATCAAAATGTTACTGTTATCTTATTATTTTATCGTATGCATAGTAAGTCATTTTTAGGGCACTATGATGACGACATGCTGTTGTTATGAATAATATCTTAGGGTATTTACGTTAAATAAAATTCTCAATGATTGTATTACAATACTCATGGTTTTTGGACATATAGATATGAAGTAATATTTGCCACTAACAGGTTTGACTCATTTGTAGTAACAATGAAATAGAACATTTACCTCCGTGTCACACTTAACAACATTAAGGTATAAGCGGTATTTTACATACAGTATGAAAGCAAGAGTGGAAACACTTGGGCCTAGTTGGGTTCAAAACACTCGTGCATATTTCGTGACAAAACTAATGATTGACTTTTGCTTTGTGGTAACAGGAATCAACAAGTCTTACTATTCTGCAAATACATGTACCTTAAGATATACAAAATGCAAAGGTTTATTGACACTGTAGATGTGCAGGAGGAGGTGAAACATATTTTCAAACTCACAATGAAGGTGGCCCATCACTCTTGCCACTTCCACACTAGGTCAATGACCTAAGTGCATGGGTAACTTGCTATTTCCGTGATTACTTTCAAAAAGGTTTACAAATGGCTAAATTGTTTCATCTCTATGTAAGATTGCACAACTAAATTCTTAGTGAACAATAGAAGTCTTCTTAGATGAACTCATGGTCGACGAAGGTACTATAGTATTCCCTATTATAAAAATAATGTGGTATTTAAATTTCTACACTCATAGTTAAATTGTTCGTTAAAGACTTGATGTATGTTAACAGATTCTTAGAATTCCTTGTGCAAATTTGAAAGGGGTACCTAACTACCAATTGAATGTAGGAGTGCCAAAGATCTAATGATAGTTGAATATTGGGTTTAAGGGTCATTGCAAGAAGATGAGGGACCTTTAAGATGCAATCCTATTTTTCAAAAACAACATCATGCTACCAAAAAATACATCAACCCGAGCCTGACATAGCACTCGGTATGGTTCAACCCCAGCCTGACATGTCATGGAACATGTAGGATAGGAAGAAAAATTGCGTATGCGTTATAGAACTACAAAACTCGCACATGATTTGTAGTTCTAAAACGCACACGCGATTTGAAAATTATAAAAATAAATAAAAATATACAGTCCTGAGTCCATTTTCACAATCAGGAACACGATTTCGATGGGCATTGGAGCGTTTGGAGCGTTTGGAGCGAGACAACACCATTCAGGAGCTGATTCAAGTTGAGGGGAGGAGATTTCATGCCCACACCATTGGTTGATTCCTATACCCTCTCTTCATTTTATAACAAAATTACCATTTTATAACAAAATTACCATTTTCCCTCTTATAGTTATGTCTTTTAGTTCAAGGTTTCTTTGTGTGTTTGGTTTTCTAATATATACAATAGTATCATGCTTTCAAACATATTATATAAACTCCATTTTTCCTTTAAACAAATATCAATTATATTCATATAAGTTTTTGAGGGCATCCATTAGCTAATGAGATGAAAGGCTTTACATAAAATTAATTCCATGAGTATTGGGCTATGAGAGAATCTATGAGCTATGGAACAAGCTAATATGTCCTCTTTCCATTATATCTTCTCTTTAATTATCAATTTCTCAATGTTTGCAAACTCTCATATCCAATAAGGGTTGGAATCATTAAAGCCTCCATTAGGGTGATGGGGTCACTTTGGAATCAAAATGATAAGAGATCATGTTTGGGGATACTATGGCAAATCAATACTAGGTTCGGGTTAGAGTAGGTGAATTTGACATGGGATTTGAAGAGTTTGAATAATATTCTAGTTGTTTTCACCTTCTAGGTTTCCCTTGTTAATCTCAACCTCATTAGAAATGGACAACCACATAAGATGGATATTTTATCCACCCTATGTTCCATCGTTAGTAATTTTTGAGGAGTCATTATCTCATTGATATCTAGTCTTCATCCATTTCAGGTTCTCTCAATTACATAACTTATAACCCTATGAGGCATGCAACTAGAATCAACCCTATTTTTGTACTCCATTCAAATGCCAACATTTCCTTTGATATTACTGATTTTGGTGCCAACTAGGAGAACTACTATGTCATCAACCATAGATATTTAAAACAACCTTTACTAGATGTGTATTCACCATATATACTTGTTGGTAGCAACCCACTTATTGCAAAGGCATGTTAAACACAGTTTATTTTGATGGGGTTTCGCAAATTTTTGTTATCTAGCTTATGCTTTTGAATTAGTTATGTGGTGACATTTTATTTACTATTATATAGGTCTATGTGCTGGTTGGATGTTCTGAAGATAATTGGATTTAGATGCATTTACATTTTCAATTTTGAAGAGATGTCATTATATACCATGTATACGTTTCTAATTATTTTCTTATTGATTTTTTTATTGCAATTGCGGCTATGGACCCGAATGCAGAAATATTGAGAGAGCTTTCCCAGTTGAGAGGCTCGAGTAGTGCTTTTAGTGGTGGTGACACAATTCGACGTTCACTTGCATCCACTTTGGATGCAATTGTTGAGACCATCACATTGTCAAACAACGTACTATATGATATTACTTCATATAAAGAAAGAAAGAGACTTGAGTACACTGATGGGCTTAGCTACAATGCAGTAAAAAAGTTGAAAATCACAAAGGAGCATATATTTTCATTGTTTAGGGACCTTCACATGGGGAAAATCCCAAATGAAAATAGGCCACATATCTCTATTGAGTGGAGCACATATCAACCATTTGTTGATAACTGGATGGACAGATGGTATATGGTTTTTGATATGCCACCACACAACAATAGGGAAATCCCGTTGTACTTCCTTTGGAAGATGTATGCAGAGTTCGTGTTGGGAAAACATGTAAACTATTTTGATATATTGCAGTTTTAGGGGATCGGCGGGGGGATGCCCCAAAACTGACCCAATACGAGGCTTCGAGATGTTGATTGCCTATCACTACACCTCACAGGCAGTTTCCTGGGCCAGATGTCCCACCTGTACATCATGTGATTCCACAGACATGTAAGGCATTTTTGAGTTTGGCACGGGCCGTTGTTCATGTTGGTAATAACTCCCAATTTGATATTCTATTCACGACTAAAACATTAATTTATAGATTACAATAAGGCGGTTGAGAACCAGCCTTTTCACCTTCCCGGACAACTATTCAAATTCCTATTTAATTATTTATTTACAATAATCTTGACGGATTATATTCTAACAATCCCCCTCTTAATCCGAAGGGGTGTTCGTAAGTCCGAGCATGTTTCTGAATCTTTCAAACTTTTCTCGTCCAAGCGCTTTGGTGAAGATGTCTGCAACTTGATCATTTGTGGAACAATGTTGAAGATGGACTGTCTTGGCCTCTACATGATGTCGAATCAAATGATACTTTGTGTTGATGTGTTTGGTTTCATCATCGA
>LPNX011153211.1:122287-161354 GCA_001517045.1 Pseudotsuga menziesii | reverse complement strand
TGAGCGAACCATATTCATTATGGTTCTATTCATTCTCTCTGCTACATCGTTTTGTTGAGGATTGTAGGGAACGGTAGTCTGATGTGCAATTCCATGTTGATGAAGATAAGCTTCAAAAGCATTTGAAGTGTATTCTTTTTCATTATCAGTACGAAGTGTACCAATTTTTGATTGTGCTTGTTTTTCAATCAATGCATGAAAGTCTTTGAATGTTTGAAATGCTTCTGATTTTGTCTTTAAATAGTATGTCCAGCACATTCTTGAGTAGTCATCAACAAATTTCATAAAATACTTGTTCCCATTTGCTGAAGGAGTTGTCATTGGGCCACACAAATCAGAATGTACTAACTCTAATTTCCTACTTGCTCTGAAATTAGATTCATGGAATGGCAGCTTACTATGTTTCCCTAAAATACATGCATCACATTTTTCCTTCTCTTTAGGAATGGTGGGCAAGCCAAATACACCATTGTTTTTCAACAGGCGAAGACTGTAATAATTTAGATGACCAAACCTTGCATGCCACAATGAGCTAGATGACATATTACCTTCTCCATGCTGAGAGAGGTAGGCATAGTTCTGAAATCTTGCGGATGAACCCTTGAGCTTCAGCAGCTTTCCATCTTTGTATCCAGTCATGATGACTTGGTTGTCAGAGGACTTTCTTATTTCAACGATTCCATCAAACATGTGGATGGAATGGCCTTGCTGTCGAATCTCCACCAAGGACAGCAGGATTCTCTGCAACTCTGGAAGATAGAGAACGTTCTTCAATAAGAAATCAAGGAATCCAGGCATCTTTAGTCGAATGGTGCCAATTCCCTTTGGTTTAACACTTGACTTATCTGCAAAGTACACTATGCCATCGATTGTTTCATTCAGTTCTTCAAAACAGTCTTTTCTAAATGTCATGTGTGATGTTGCACCAGTATCAAGCAGCCAACAATCTGTGTAAGATGAAAGAGAAGTCATTTCATTAAATCCAAGATTACAATGTGCAACAATACAAGAATCAGAAAATTTACTAGCATCTTGGTCATCTTTCTTCTGGTTGTGCTTGTCTTTGATTGAGTCCCATGAAGTCCAACACTGATCTGATGTGTGCCCAGTCTTTCCACAACGCTTGCACTTTGATCTTTTTATGGAGTTGTTTCTGCCCCCTCTGCCTCTCTTGTTGCAATCTCCCTTGGAAGGGTCTTTGGATTCGTCTTTGCCAGCTAGGGCAGCACCAATACTGGATGCCAAAGAGTGCATCTCTAATCTGGAAACTATAACTTGTAGAATGCTTTAGAAAAAATATATGGGATGCAGGTTTTGATTCCTGCTCCTTTACAGATTACAATATGATTCTGCAAATAATTCTATAGTCCTATCAAAACAATCTTGCAGCTGCTCTATATTTAATTTATAAATTCTGTGCACTATTCTACACAATGCAGGTCTGAGTCTCTGCACTTTTTACAATACAGTCAATACAAAATATATCAAAATATATCAGTTACTAGAGAGATATGATATTCTTCAGCATAAAATACAGTCTTCAAGGCAGTCTTCAGCATACAACGCAGTCTTCAGCAGCAGTGAGACCTCAACAATGATAAAGCATGAACTCATACAAGATGCATATACTGACATTCTGATAAGAGAATAATTATTCTTATTGTAAAAGAGGTTGCGTATCGCTTCATCTGGGCTTATATTCAGGTAACATATCTTCTTGTTGGCCTCCCTACTAAAAGCTGCACAAACAGCAGATTGGGTCAAAGCAAAAACAATATCACGTGCTGCAACAATTTCTATGATTTTCGACCTCTTCTTAAGGAACTGCAACATCAAAAAATCAATGTGCGTGGGGATCATAAGTGTCAAATTCGTCGTGCAAGTTAATATGTTGGTTCTATAAATATAAGCAACATATTAACTGGAAAGTGGCTGGCCAAGATTCATGCCAATGATCCAAATGTTCAGATTAGTCCTCAAAATCGTCCAAAAGCCTCTACAATCAGAAGTACTGTAGAAGAAGCACTTGAATACATCACTTCCTTATTCTACGATGAAGAGAGATATATGCAGTCTCTAACGATCAGTCGCAGCAATAATATTCTCTAGCATTCAATGGGCCTTCACTTAGACAGCTCCACGCAGACAGCAAGCTTCACATCCAAGAGCAGCCACAATACCTCATGATTTTCAGGCAGCTAACGCGCAGTGTAGCAGGTCGCAGCACCACGATTCTCAGGCTCTCCACGCAGTCTATCAACACTTCAACGTAGTAATACTTTATGATAATAATCTTGCTTCTATGCTGTAGCAGTAATATCCAGATCCAAGAGGTCGCTCCAAAAAACGCAGCTCCACCAATATATGTAGTATACCAGTCTCCACTTAGTGGAATGAATCTTCACCGGTAAAGGATTCACAACGTCAAGACAGTAATATCCAACATCAAGAGGTCACATATCATGTAGCCAATCTTTAGGATGGACAAGCTGGATCATGAACGAGGGTGCAATTGTGAATAATCATACATTTCCCATGCCATTTATTTATCAGAACAGTTTTCAAGTCTCCACGCACAAAACTAGGGAAAACTTAGGTTTTCCAACGGTCACATTCAGGCAGTTCTCAAAGGGACATCGTAGTCTCTCTCCACGAGCAGGTTATGGCTCAGTCTTCAGGCAGCAGAGATATCATGCAACAGTCTTATAGTATTCACATCGTAGCCTTTAGAATATCTTCAATATGCAGCTCCACGCACCCTCAAAAATTAGGGTTTCCACCCTAGCCTCAACGCAGGTGTAAAAATGGGAGATATACTCAACGCAATCTCCACGCTGCAAGCATTATAAATACAAAGTCGCAGCAGAAGATTACAATTCAGACTGACCAGCAGTCTCGTGGGTGGAAGCACTATGCTATTCACCAGTATGAGCCGCACATTATGTTATTCAGAAGGCATTTCAATCACCAGCACCCTGAGGCGCACATCATGTTATTTAGAAGGCCTTTCAATCACCAGCAAAACAAGCAGAATAGATTTATTCCCACGCAGGCTCAGATTAAACTATATCGCAGGCAGTCTCTTCTTCAATATGAACGCAGCTCCAGACTTAGGTTCTAAGACAAGGGGACGAGAAGGAAACCCTAATAAGCAGTATGTTTCCGAGACATTGTAGGCCAGACATTCTAGCTAAGACTCAGCACTGAAACTGTGGCCGAGACAACCATAATTCCTTCAACTCGGCACTAGAAATGGAGGAGATGAAGCGTTAGGGTTAGGTATCAAACGTATGAGCAAAAAATAAATGCACATAATGAATGTGCGCAGGGGCAGACTAGCAATGGGCAGGCAGCCAGGCAGCCTGAATTAGATATGGCAGAACGCAGGCAGGAGTTATGGCAGACAACCCTGCTCTGATACCACTTGTTGGTAATAACTCCCGATTCGATATTCTATTCACGACTAAAACATTAATTTATAGATTACAATAAGGCGGTTGAGAACCATCCTTTTCACCTTCCCGGGCAACTATTCAAATTCCTATTTAATTATTTATTTACAATAATCCTGACGGATTATATTCTAACAGTTCACCATAGCACTATGGTTTAGCATATGGGTGAGGATGGGACATCTCTCCCTGGTGTGGTACATACACCAAGTCCTCATGGTGCAGGACCATCTTCTAGTGCAGTACCACCCACTGGTGTAGGACCATCTACTGCAGCACCATCTACTAGTGCAGCACCATCAGCACATTCCCAAGCCACTTTTGAGCCTCACGTGTGCACATCATGTGGTCGTCCATGCTATGGTCTTTCGTCAGATGTTATCTTCAGTGGGTTTTTGAGTGATGTATGTATATGGTTAATTGTAATAAATTCTTCATTTATTTTCCTCTTTGTACACATATGTATAGTTTGAGCTAATATATTAATTTTGTCAACTTGCGGCCGATGCTTTATGGCAGAAGCGACCCCCCAGAGTATCATGTCCCACACTCTAGACAGGGGCAGGACATTCCATCCACTGATCCCGTATCTCACACCAAGGTAAACATTTTAAAATTTCAGTTTTTTAATACTTGTTAAATTGCTAATTTCCACATACTATACATGTTAGTTCACTAATGTTATCTACGTTCTAATATTTACAATTATTAAACTTGCAGATGCCGGATACTTCACGAGGGAAAGCAGTGATGGAGGTAGAATCCATATCTATGCAGATGCCAGATCCTACACGAGGGGAAGCAGTAATGGAGGTAAACATTTTAAACATTTAAAAAATGTCATTTTTTAAATACGTGTATGTCCGTTGAATCATCCATGTCTAGCTACATGAACTCATGTTGACTATAGGCTGGTACCAAAACACCTGGACCACTTCCTGGAGTTGTATCTCCTTATATACCATATGTGAACAAGCGCCAAGTCTATGTGAGATGGCCTACTCCTAGAAAGAGTGAGGTTGTCCGCGGCCATGGAGATACTAATACCATGGTAATTTGTATATCCGTCGATGATATTTCTTGGTTAACTTGAAATCTAGTGCATAAAATATTTTGTTAATGTTTGATTTGCATGTTTACTGCATCAGTAGCCAGAGTTCACTGTTGAAAACCTTGCAGGGATGGTTGATGCAGCAGCCAGTGTTGCATCTACAATGGCAACAAGTCACACAGAGGTACAAGTATTTAAACATGATATAGACATAGTGTGTTATTGTTGTCTATTGTTTATTCATGCACATTTCTAACTATTTCAAGATTTGGTGATTGTAGCCACCACCACCACTAGGTCCTTCCCCCTCTATATCGACCATGGATGCGACCATCATTCATGTTCAACCAACAACTCCATCTGCTACACAAGAAACCAAATCCCCTTTGTCACAGCCTGTCACTGAGGTGAGATGTCCATTAATGAACAATTGTTTCATGCAGTGTCCATTAACATTTTGATAATTTTTGAGTTAATTTAGATATGGTATTTTATTGAGCTAATGTATTAGTACATAGTTAATTGAATTTAACAATTGATATTTAATTTGCAGGATCCAGAGACACACACTGGTCCTATAGTTGTGCCTACAGGATCACCCTCAAGAAAGAACAAGAGGAAGCTTGAGTTTTGATGTGTCTTATGGGATATGTATATATCGATACATGTGTACATGTGGCTTGGACAGTTTTGGATACATGTACTTTTGGAGACATGTACATTCACATTTCACTTACATGTACATGTGGCTTGTATAGTTTTGGATACATGTACATGTGGCTTGGATAGTCTTGGATAGTTGTGGAGAGACATGTACTTCTGGTTAGTTTTGGATATATATGTACTTTTTCATACTTTTGGATATATATGTACTTTTGGAGACATGTACACAATTGACATTTCAGTTATAAATGAATGATACATTTCACTTTGAATCTGCTCTTTGGTTTCCACATGTTCTTGTGTCAATCTATTGTATTGAATTGTGAGGATTATCTATTACTTATGAATGCACTATGTCAAAAGAAAAAACTACTATATTTAAAGGTTTCAATGATCTCAATACATGCACACTAAAGTCAAAGTTCTTGCTCGTGTAATTTAACAAATATAAGTGCAATACAATGTATTTAAAGGTTTCAATGAACTCACTACTTGCACACCAATTGGATATATCTAATTAAAAATTGTGAGTTTGGATTCATTAAATTACAAGTTAAGTCAACGATCAAGTGTAATTTAATAAAACTAAGTGCAATACATGCTTTACAGTTCATCAACAACCAACAACACTATTCAGCAAACCTCATGCACCCAATGACTAGTCACTCAGCATTAAAGGAACTACAATAGAATCCAAAGACTAAGAACCAACTTTGTGAATCAACATGATTTGAAGCATAAGTCCATCGGATTTGAAAAAGTTTAGTTAGACATTAGATTGATTCTGAATTGAGTTGTGACAGTAAGATAAGATTAGGGTTAGGATTAGGGTTTCCTTGGTACGGTTATGGTAATGGGACATGCATGTTAAACAATAGACCCTAGTTAGGGATAGGGTTATCCAAGTTTGGCCTTCATTGGCATGAAATGCATTGTCCAGCTTTAGCCCTTGTTGGCGTGACTGCGTTGTCCCCTACTGAGCGAAACCCTAGCTTCAGAATTAATCATAGCATTGAGAATTAATCATATTTAGGATAGGATCTCATGAAGTGCACATGATCTTGTGTTTGAGCATGTTAAGTTATTTAATTCTCCTCTACGGCCTTCAAAAATTGTTGGAGTGAAGAAGGTTGTTTTAGAAAAACTTCCAGAATGTGTCAATGAAAACACCCTCACATTGACAGGATTTCTTTTTCTCCATGCACTTTATATTGAAAAAGGATGACTTGAAACCACCTTAACACTTTTGCAAAAGTTTGGTTAAAATGATGAGATTAAGCTTAGAGATGAGATCCTTCCAACATCATAGTTCAAACAGGCACTTCACAAGATATGTTTTGTTAAATTTTAATATGGATTTTAATTTAATAATAGTAACAGTCTTCTTTTTTTAACTTCTATCAGACTTGTATAGTATGTCGCTAGTAGTTAGAATTCTGAGTTATGTAGCAACAACAAAAAATAAACAATCATCCACAAATTATGCACAAGAACACAAGAATTTTACAGGGAAACCTTTCAAGGAATAAAACCCCAAAAAAATTAATAATACATCATCTATATGAGATGATTATGTTTGTACATCAGTTTGAACATGCCTCTAGGGAACACATTCCAAGAAAGATCTTGTAGGATAATGGTGATGATAAGACTGAACTGCCACTAATCCAAACTCTTGTTGACAAAGTCTGAGCTATTGTATGAATGAGATGATTCCCTCTTCCAAACATGACTTGAACAAATTAGAACGATCTCCTTTTATAGCATTCACCTCGAACAACTCTCCCATAGAATACTATTTCTTCACAAATCCCTAGATTCCTCCTAAGGAGGAGCACTCCCTTATTATTTTCCTTATGATTGGATAAAATTCCTTGAATAGGTCCACATTTCTAATTCTCATATGTCTAACTCGTGAGATCTTATTAAAGCACACATTTATTCTTCATTTGAGAGTTTGATCATGTCAAAAGTTCGACATGGTGTCTCCTCAAGCGAAGATCTTTCTTATTAAAATGTAGAAAATTCCTTGAACAAAATATTTTTACTCCAAATCCCTCCTCAAAGGTGAAATACACCATCTAATATGTAGAAATACATCAAGTAATTTGTCCTCAATCCCGAGGGATCTAAAAGTTGAATTATGCCTCTAGTTATGATAAACCCTAGCTCCGAAAAAAACCATAGATGGAGGGCATCAAGAAATGGACAAGAAGGAGAGGGCCCCCCTAGATAAAATCCCATGTCACGAATCCAACGGAATCGACGGTTCGTCGATCGGAGGCCCGAGCATCGATCTATGGCAAGTTGTAGGTCATCTCCAGATACCATTCAGGGACACCTAGTGGACTTGGGCCCGGTGCGCAAAAGACCTCACGGAGCGGCAATTTTGAATTCTGTCAACTCTTGCTAGTGTGTTTGGGCATGGGAAATATGGAAATTCCAACCACATCCCCACCATCCATGGATTTCCATCTTTGGCCCTCGTTGGTGTGACTGCATTGTCCGCTACTGAGCGAAACCCTAGCTCCAGAAACAACCGTAGACGGAGGTCACTGGGTAATGGACAGGAGGGAGAGGCCCCCCCCTAGCTAAAATACCATGTCACAAATCCAACAGAATCAACGGTTCATTGATCGGAAGCTAGAGCATCAATCTATGGCGAGTTGCATGTCACCTCCAGATACCGTTCAAGGACACGTGGTGGACTTGGCCCCGGTGCGCAAAAAACCTCATGGAGCGGCAATTTTGAATTCTGTCAACTCTTGCTAGTGTGTTTGGGCATGGGAAATATGGCAATTCCAACCGCACCCCCACCATCTATGGCTTTCAAGCTTTGGCCCTCGTTGGCGTGACTGCATTGTCCCCTACTGAGCGAAACCCTAGCTTTAGAAACCAACATAGACGGAGGGCATCGGGCAATGGACAGGAGGGAGAGGCCCCCCCCTAGCTAAAATCCCATGTCACGAATCCAACGGAATCGATGGTTCATCGATCGGAGGCCCGAGCATGGATCTATGGTGAGTTGCAGGTCACCTCCAAATATCGTTCATGGACACCTGGTCTACTTGGGCCCGTTCAAGGCACTTTTGTTTATATACAAAAACATTTATGAGGACATAATTTTTGCATTTTTATCATAGAAAGATCATGAAGGAAACTTGAGATTGATTTCTTTCGTGGGAAAGAATGTAAAACACACTAGTTGAACCATTTTGAAGTATAAAAGCATGGCTTCTCTTTTAATAATATTTGGAACTATTTTGACATTATATCTAAGGTCACAAAGATTAGGTTATTGTACCTACATCCCCCTTAGTTGCTGGATTGAATCAAATAGATTTGAATTATAGTAGATGCTCCAAGTGAACTTTGCATATGCAAGAGCATGAAATTGAAATTAGGCCTATCACATTGAAATTGAAATTGAAATTGAAAACAATGAATGGAATCAAGTTGTCTTTATTGATAACCTATCGCATGTGTTTGTTGTAACATAAACACCCTTTCTATACAAGTTAATAGCTTTCAAAGCCTTGGAAAATGAAAGTGTGTTGGCTACTCAACTATCCATATTTTACCAATGGTTTATGTCCATTGGACATGGATGCTTCAGGTGAACTTTGCATATCCAAGAGCATGAAGTTGAAATTAGGCCTATGAAAACAATGAATGGAATCAAGTTGGCTTTATTGATAACCTATCACATGTCTTTGTTCTAACATAACCACCCTTTTTATAGGAGTTAATAGCTTTCAAGTCCTTGGCAAATGAAAGTGTGTTGGCTAATCAACTGTCCATTGTTTACCAATGGTTTATGTCCATCAATCTACTAATATAAAGAATTAAAATAGAAAAATAGATATGAGAGCTAACTTTAAAACCCCAAATGGCATATGAAACCTCAAAATATAGATTGACTAATTTTTTAGCAATCAATTTGTCAAAAACTTGAAATTGACATATCTCAAAAATGGCTCATCCAAATCACATGAAATTTCGTAGAAATAAGAATTGTACTGAGATGAACAACCTCTATAAATTTCATATCACTCTGTTACATGGATTTGGAGAAATTGACCACTGTAACCTACAACCAATTTTTATTTATCTCGATATCAGTGTATCCATTTACTCTGATTTTTGGTGAAGAGATGTACTATATTGAAGGGAACAGGCACACAAAATTTTAGCCAAAAACTGATTCATCATTTGGGAGAAAAACTCCATTGTCACCTACAACCATTTGTCCTTTATCTTGATATCAGTGCATCCATTTACTTTGATTTTTGGTTTAGAGATGTACTATATTGAAGGGAACGGGCACACAAAATTTCAGCCAAAACTGATTTGTCATTTGGGAGAAAAACTCCATTGTCACCTACAACCAATTTGTATTTATCTCGATATCAGTGCATCCATTTACTCTGATTTTTGGTGTAGAGATGTACTATATTGAAGGGAATAGGCACACAAAATTTCAGCCAAAACTGATTTGTCATTTGGGAGAAAAACCCCATTGTCACCTACAGCCATTTGTCTTTTATCTCGATATTGGTGCATCCATTTACTCTGAATTTTGGTGTGGAGACGTACTATTTTGAAGGGAACAAGCACACAAAATTTCATCCAAAAACAATTTTTCATTTGGATCACTTTAAAAAAATTATATGGTGGTATTGGAAGTTAAAAATGGTCAAAACCTACTACTGGTGTCCAAATTTCCATTGGAAGAATTAAGATATCCTAGGAATTAGCTAGTGTTGGATTATTGCCTAACCCATGTGCAAAGATGCAACAATCATGCCTAGTGTTGACAACATTCTAATGGCATCAATATTATAGTCAAATATCAAGGATACTCAATATTATAGTCAATATTATTGTTGAAAATAATCCAAGGCCCCAATATACAAGACATGGATACATAGTTCCATGGATACCATCACACTATCATGCTTGTTTTTTCAAGGCATTATCCATGGCTCTTGATGGCTCAATGGTTTCTTTAGGGATAAAGGCATCGTGTTCTTCCTTGGAAATACATTCCGAGGGCCCTAAGACATGTACATATTTCAAAAATCCATTTCAAAAATACACTTAATGGTACAAACATTATCATTCATGGTCCAATGATAATCTAAGGAGGCCACGTGTTGTTGGTGAAGGATACCTTCTTGTCCCTACATGGATAAAATATTCCTTTAAGGATCGAGGTTTAGGTCTCCTCCATTGACCGTTTCCAAGGCCATAAGACCATAATAGTGGGATACATAGAATAATGGATACACATGCAACATTATGAGTTTTGCTTTGAGGCATTGTTCATGGCTCTAGGTGCTTTAAAGGTTTATTTAGGGAAAAAGGAATGATATTCTTCCTTGGAATTCCATTACTAAGGCCTTAGGAAACCTATACATAATGCTTAAAACTACATAATGGAACTGACATCTTCAATCATAGGCTAATGGTACTCTCAACAATCCATGTGTGGTTGTTGGAGGCAATCTACTTATCCATAGATGGATAGAAGATTGATTTAGATCCTAAAGTTCATGTCTCCTCCACTGACAATGTCTAAGGCACCAAGGTGACAAAACCTAGATACATAGTGCCATAGATACCCATGTGAAGTCATGTTTGGTGCTTTGAGGTATTGTTCATGGATTTATATACCACCACATGTACCCTATGAAGTCATATGTGGTGATTTTTTGCATTATTAATGTCTTAGACGGAGGTCATCGGGCAATGGACAGGAGGGAGAGCCCCCCCCCCCCCCACCCCTAGCTAAAATCCCATGTCACAAATCCAACGAAATCGACGGTTCGTCGATCGGAGGCCCGAGCATCGATCTCTGGCGAGTTGCAGGTCACCTCCAGATACTGTTTAGGGACACCTGGTGGACTTGGGCCCGGTGGGCAAAAAAACTCACGGAGCGGCAATTTTGAATTATGTCAACTCCTGCTAGTGTGTTTGGGCATGGGAAATATGGCAATGCCAACCACATCCTCACCATCTGTGGCTTTCCAGCTTTGGCCCTCATTCGCGTGACTGCATTGTCCCTTACTGAGTGAAACCCTAGCTCTAGAAACAACCGTAGACGGAGGTCACCGGGAAATGGAGAGGAGGGAGAGCCCCCCCCCTCCAGCTAAAATCCCATGTCACGAATCCAACAGAATCGACGGTTCGTCAATCAGAGGCCTGAGCATCAATCTATGGCGATTTGCAGGTCACCTCCAGATACCATTCAGGCACACCTGGTGGACTTGGGCCCGGTGCACAAAAAACCCCACGGAGCAGCAATTTTGAATTATGTCAACTCCTGCTAGTGTGTTTGAGCATGGGAAATATGGCAATGCCAACCGCATCCCCACCATCCGTGGCTTTCCAACTTTGGCCCTCATTGGCGTGACTGCATTGTCCCCTATTGAGCAAAACCCTAGCTCCAAAAACGACCATAGACGGAGGTCACCAGGAAATGCACAGGAGGGAGAGGCCCCCCCCTGGCTAAAATCCCATGTCACGAATCCAACGAAATTGATGGTTTGTCGATCGGAGGCCCGAGCATCGATCTATGGTGAGTTGCAGGTCATCTCCAGATACAGTTCACGGACACCTGGTGGACTTGGGCCCGGTGCACAAAAAACCTCAGGGAGCGGCAATTTTGAATTCTGTCAACTTCTGCTAGTGAATTTGGGCATGGGAAATATGGCAATGCCAACCACACCCCCACCATTTGTGGCCTTCTAGCTTTGGCCCTCGTTGGCGTGACTGCATTGTCCCCTACTGAGCGAAACCCTTTATGATAGATGTAGGCCGAAGGATCACTTTAAAAAAATTATATGGTGGTATTGGACCTTAAAAATGGTCAAAACCTACTAATGGTGTCCAAATTTCCATTGGAAGAATTAAGATATCCTAGGCCAATATTATGCGGTTGATTGGGGCCTCATTCGTTTCGTAAAATATTCCTTTACAGACTAATGCCTAGGTTTATTTCCTTTCCCATGTCTACTGGCTTAAAACCCACACATAGTGCTGAAATCATATCAATGCAACTCATATCCCTTCTTAGAGGGTAAATATCTCGTTGAGAGTTTTAATGTTGTGATTTGAGGCCTCTTTAAGGATTCTCAATCCATAAAACACACATTGACGGCCCGATTTTATTTGTCGAACTATATCTAGAAGGCCTCTATTTCATTGGAAAAGGCTAAAAAATAATCATGATATAAACCTACACGATGCATATTATAGAACTTATTAGGTTAAGGGTTACACTCTCGAGATTTTTCTTTACGGTACTGGGAAAAGGAAAAATATTGCTTCCACCCACATATATAAGATGATGTGGATGGTGATGGTGATGATGTTGATGGTGATGATGATGATGAAGGTGAGGATGATGATGATGATGATGATGAAGGTGATGATGATGATGAGATGATGATGAGGATGATGATGATGAAGATGATGTTGATGGTGATGGTGATGATGTTGATGGTGATGATGATGATGATGAAGGTGATGATGATGATGAGCATGAGGATGATGATGATGATGATGATGATGAAGGTGATGAAGATGATGTTGATGGTGATGGTGATGATGTTGATGGTGATGATGATGATGATGATGATGAAGGTGATGATGATGATGAGGATGAGGATGATGATGAGGATGATGATGATGATGATGATGAAGGTGATGAAGATGATGTTGATCGTGATGGTGATGATGTTGATGGTGATGATGATGATGAAGGTGAGGATGATGATGATGATGATGATGATGATGATGAAGGTGATGATGAGGATGAGGATGAGGATGGTGATGAGCATGATGATGATGATGATGGTGATGATTATGATAAGGATGATGTTGATGGTGATGATGATGATGAAGGTGAGGATGATGATGATGATGATGATGAAGGTGATGATGATGATGATGATGATGATGAAGGTGATGATGATGATGATGATGAGGATGGTGATGAGCATGATGATGATGATGAAGGTGAGGATGACGATGATGATGATGATGAAGGTGATGATGTTGATGATGATGATGATGATGAGGATGATATTGATGATGTTGATGGTGATGATGATGATGAGGATGAAGATGATGATGATGATGAAGGTGATGATGAGGATGAGGATGATGATGATGATGTTCATGATGTTGATGAAGGTGATGAAGGTGTTTCCATTATTTGTTACTTAGTATACATGCTAAGGGGTATATTTGATTGCTTTATTTTATTGTCCAGTCACATTTTTCCACTCTCATATCTATAGTCAATCAAAATAGATTTTTGGTACATAAACACATGAAATTACCATTCATAGATTGACAATTCCAATAGACCTATTTGATACTCAAACATGATCCCTAGTTGTTTTGTGGGTCTCTTCATCTTTTGTTACTCTCGAGGATGTGATAGACCTCCATTTTGACCATAACACCTAGTTGAAGGGTTTGGGTGAATGAAAGTTAATGATGGTCTGTCAGGACATGTCAATGGAAATACAAACATGGAAAACCAACAATCTATTGTCTTGGAGGGACAATTCAAGGTATTTACATAATAAATTTGAATATGTTGAAAGAAGATGAAATGTAGAAAATTGAATAAGCTTTCAAAATATACAATTCCTATCTATGGATATTTTGTATGACCACATGAAATTCAAGTTTTTTAAGAAATAGGTTTTTTTTTTGGGAAATTATATTGCATTGTTTTCTCATCGGTTTAAGTGACTTAAATGATGGGATTTCTTAACAAAATTTTGAACAATTACAAAGAAGGTCTTGGCTTTGTACACATCGATTGTTTCAAATGATGACGATGATGATGAGAATGATGAAATTTGGCATGTTCATTAACTTGACATGCAAGAGAACTTTTAGCATATTTATACACAACATTATGGAAAATTTTGCATATCAAGAACACAAAATTGACATATCCATAAGAAACATACATGGGGAAATTTAAATTATGATACATACCTCATCATGCTAGATCCCACCTATTATCATACAACCAAGCCCTCTGGATAATCTCTTATAACAATGGTCTCCATTAGTCTCTCGTGCTCTATATCCGGTAAGAAGTAGCGTACCTTCGATGAATTTTGGCTAGGCATTGTTCGTACCTGGAGGTTTGTACCAATGATTAAGTTGGTAAAGTGATACACACTTGCACCTGGTTTGTAATCCCTGTAAACATATCCACTCTTCTTTCTTGCATTGTTGTCATGTGTAAGGTATTCACCTTTAACAACCATAGACCCAGTGGGGAAGTGGTTGTTTTCATCATCAGTCATGGACATAATGAGGGTTTTCTTTCCCTCTATACAGCGTGCCAACTAGTAATCACCACCCCATTCACTATCTTTTGAGGCAACCACTCCGTATATGTGTCCTACATAGTATGATTGTAGGTATATGATCAAATGTTTTTCGTGTGATACAAGGCCATTAATGTGAGTTTCAAGACTACACAAATTTAACAAAAAAATGTTAAGGAAATGCATCATACCAGGTTGTACAAGGTCTGATACATGATCAAAAACTATAGAAATAGACGATTGGTATTATTGCACGATGATCAAGTGGAAGTGATATGCGATCCCATCCATCGACCCAATCCAATGATTCACACACATCCCAGTCACCATCACAGCAAGGCGGGAAAAAACAAGCAAGTTTTATGGTCCAAATTTCAAATACTGGGTTATTAGAACTTCAAACCGAATGAAATCCACGAGTGCCAGGAACAGTCTTGCATTCCCATGCATGTGAACGATCTATGTCTACCACCTCCCAAAAAAATCTCTCCACATGTCTCTTTCTTGTGGATTCTTCTCTCATAGTTGATTCCTCTCCCATTACTGACGTGCACCACCTGACTATAGATTGAGCATCTCGAATAGTAGATATTGTAGATAATTTCAATTCCTATATTCGTAGGGCTGTTTTGACACATGCTCCAGCTCCATCATGCTCTCCTTTACCATGCCCAGTCTCAAAATAGTTCCACATATGTGGAACTGCATGCATTTTTGAACTGACTAGCACATCCATCAGACCAAATCCAGTGTTGATCCATCTTTATGTTCCTACCCTTCAAATGATCATAGAACATGATGAAGCAATGACGTACATAGTGGAAGTCATGGCACCTATCATCACTTATGTAGAAGTGATATTCCTTTAGAATTTCTCTTTGCTCTTCACTACTATTCGGGCCATGCCTATATGTGATATGCACCATGAAGGAAACCAACTCAGAGTGATAATACTGACTTTGGATCTCATTTTGAGGTTTAAGAGTGTATTTCTCAGCAAAATCAACTATTGAAAGTATAGTTCCACAAGGAAATGAGTCTCTGCATATTCTGAACTTTTCATCTTGCCATCGTGCCAAGTGGACATGCTGAACATATTGACGTGTCTTTTCAATAAATTCCTTGACGAAGATGCTAACTTGTACCTGTTGACACAAAATGTTCTCAATATCAGGTTTTTTTGTGAGTAAGGAATGAAATGCAAATTTCTGAACATAGATTTATAGATACATGCATGTACCTGAGATGTCACCAATTGTATTTTTTTGCTTTCTTTCCCCGGGGCTATTTCATAGCTGATATATTTGAAACTTTTCATGTCTGTAACCATATTCCCAAATTCATTGTCTCCAATCGCATCCATACATTGGCTCAATAATGCCATTCCAGCACAGTCGGAGCAAGTTCCATCCAAACAAGATTTTGCATAGTAAGTTTGCCCCTCAGGCCTATTGCACATGATACTATGAATGAATTCTCTTGATGAGGTCGGTGGTATTGTCAAGGAGCAATCCTGCACATGGTTAGTATGCAACACACGGCGAATGTACAAAAATGTTTCATAGTAATATTCATATTCTACATGGTATCTACAACAACAAGTGTTACGAAGAGTATTTATTCTAACATACCAAGGCTTACATTTCTCGAAAGATCTTTGCCCCAAATTCAATTGTCTATGTTCATTCCTAAATTTCTCGTATAGTTCGATCTGTGTTATATCAAGAAAATGCTTAATATGTGGTTCACAGTCCTTTGAACCCCTTCTCAGTTTTAGTACATCGTTCCAGTTTGAAGAAGGTCTTGTGTGATCATGCCAAAAACTCTACACTAGTCCCTTTACTACATTAACTAGCTTCATGTCACGACGTGGCAATCGACCAATAAAGGCCCAAAAATCTGTCTGGCCGGTTGTGTCGAGATGTTCTCTTCTAATAGAATACCTACGGAGGTTTTTTACATTCAAATTAACTAGTTTAGATGTAGGCTTGAGAAAACCAAGAACCCTGGTGTTCTTATTCACAATTGCTTGTGACAACACACGACGAGCCACATTGCGGTCCTTTGACCATGTGTTCTTACCAATTCTACCAAAGGAATCCACTGAGCTTTTAACTATATGAGAACTTGATCCATAAGCCTTTATCATCTTTATCCCTAACGATTTCCTAACAATATTCATGCCCCTAGATTTTAACAATGATAAAAATAATCTACATTTATCTCCATCACATTTAGAATCAAAATATTTATTTAGTATCTGTCGAGTTTGATAAGCAATACTACGTTTAGATAGCGTACCTTCAATGGAATTGAGGAGTCCTTCATCAACTTGTATATGCCTCGGAGTTCTTCAACGTGTGCTTTCTAATGGAGGTAAGGGGGTTGGATTTCTATCATCTAGTGCATCAACAATACGCTCTGGGGTTTCAGTAGCAACTTGTTGTCCTTCACTCTCTTCCTAGTAGTTGGATGGTGGAAGTCCAACATCCTCATCGATGGTTCGACTGATATTTTCTTCTTCAACAGTAGGCTTCATGTACACTGCCTCTTCATGAGCTTCGACTTGAGATGGTCCCTCTAGTGAATGTGGAATTTCTTCTTGTGTCGGATTAGTAGGATGAACCGCCATATCCTCTATAATTGGATTTGGATTAGTTTCCAAAGAAAGCCTCTGATTCATCATGTCTATTATTTTCTTTTCTTTCTCTTCTTCGATGACTTCTTGAGGTCTCTTCTTCCTTGCTGATTTTCTTTCTCGGTTACGTACATTCCCCATCACCACAATGATCAATGTCAATATACTTTGTTTTTGTTGCTCCTCAATTACAAGCTTCCAAACTTTTAACTTGCTTTAATATAACTATTAATCCTTCAATATACTTCAATCTTCCTTCTCAATTGTTCATATTTCCCATCAAAACAACAATGAATGGGAAAATTTACCTTTGGTTCTCTTGAATAATAAGCAAATGAAAGTTATATCCACCATCACCATGAAATGACATTGAAGCTTGATATCTTATCCTGTGTTCTCCTCAACCATGGAAGATGTCCTCAATGTTGCACCTACATAACAAAAAGAATGATGGAGATGGTGTGAATTGTGAGTATTTTGAAAGGCAAGCTCGTGCTCTTGAAAAATATTGCGTGCAAATATAATTTTTTAGAAAACACTGAGTGAAGTTGCTTTCGGACAATGACAATTGACTGTCTTAAAAGTCCCATAATGCGTACGCGATATGTAGAGAAAAAATGCGCACGCAATTTGTATATCAAAAATGCGCACGCGATATATTCAACCAAAATAAATGGAGTGGGTGCACGGCTAAACATAATAAACTTGTATAATATACTCAAAATTTAATACATAGGGAATTGTTGGCCTAAAAGTGGGATATGACCATTATGTCAATATATAAAACATGATGGATGGTTATTTGAATCTATTCAATTATTTAAGGTTTAAATACATGGTTTAAAACAATACATTTTCCTATGGTCTCATGGGGCATGTGTTATTCCCAAAATAACCACAAATGCTTTATATAGGGATATTTATCCTATGAGTGAGATAAGCTTTCCATTTTGAGATATATCATGCCATAGATGATTATCAATGCTCATTTCATGGTCCATAGACAAAATATAAGGTCTTAATCCATGGCATTCACGTTTGGGGATCATAGGCCATGCGTGGTCCCTCAAGCCATTACATATGCCCTAATAGAGAATATTTGGTATACGAGTTTGATATGATGGCCACTTGAAGGTTTGGTGCTCTAAGGATGACTAATAGGGATGAGGGAAAGTTGGGGTCATATTCCATGGAAACCACTCATGCCTTGAATAATAAATCTTTGGTCTATGAGTTCAATATGGAGATGATTTCAATGTTTGGTGCACTAGGGATACTTATAATTGTAGAATCTATGGTATATGGACAAAATATAGGGTATTAGATACCATGGCATTTATATTTTGGGATCACACACAATTCACGTGGATAAAGCCACCATATAAGCTCTGCATTGGGAATCTTTATCTTGTGAGCAAGACATAATGGTCATTTTGAGGTTTGTAACAACAAGGTAGTTATAGACTAAGGTTTGTGCTCTTCATTAAAGTATTGCAGTACTGATGAAAATTTATCCGCAAACCATTACTTGCAAATTATCCATTTTTCATTATTGATAAAACTTTTATAAGATGACTTGTGTATTAGGAATGTCGCTCCAACTACAAGGACCATCATCTTTCAACCATAGTGGTTATTATATTTTCTTGCAAATTTTGCATAGTTGTTTTCTATGTGGGTAATTAACAACTTCATATGGATAATTCCATTAACATTCTTATGCTTGATAAAATATATTTGGGGCTCATATGGCATTTGTGGGACTTAGAACCACCACATAGGCCATACATTATTGGCATGTGATCAAGGTGTGGTGACAATTTCAAGTTTTACTACACTAGGGATAACTCTTATAACATAATCCATTGTATAGGGTTAAATGATAGGGAATTATACCATAACATTATTTTCCTTCTAGGATCATAGGCCATGCATGAAGCCTAAGGCCATAATAAAGGGCCCATATTGACCTTGAATTGGGTTATGTGGTACTCCATAGTGGTTAGAATAATATAGGGCTTCCAATTGCAATAACCAGGCCAAGATAAACATTGAATGGCAAATCCACTATGTTCATGATGTTGATGGAGATGAATGAGGATGATGATGATGATGAGTATGATGATGATGAAGGTGATGTTCATGGTGAGGATGATGATGATGTTCATGATGTTGATGGTGATGATGATGATGATGATGATGATGATGATGATGTTCATGACGTTGATGCTGATTATGATGAGGATGATGATGATGATGATGATGTTCATGATGTTCATGACGTTGATGCTGATGATGATGAGGATGATGATGATGATGATGATGTTCATGATGTTGATGTTGATGATGAGGAGAATGATGATGATGATGTTCATGATGTTGATGGTGGTGATGATGATGTTCACGATGTTGAAGGTGATGAGGATGATGAGGATGTTCATGATGTTCATGATGTTCATGATGAGGATGAGGATGATGATAATGATGTTGACGGTGATGATGATGAGGATGGTGATCTTGATGTTCACGATGTTGATGGTGATGATGGATGATGATGAATGATGATGATGAGGACGATGATGAGGATGATGATGATGATGTTCATGATATTGATGGTGATGAGGATGATGATGATGTTCATGATGTTGATGATGAGGATGATGATGAGGATGACGATGATGATGTTCATGATGATGATGTTGATGATGTTGATGGTGATGATGATGAGGATGATCATGATGATGTTCACGATGTTGATGGTGATGATGAATGATGATGAATGATGATGATGATGATGACGATGATGAAGGTGATGAGGATGATAAGGATGATGATGATGATGAGGATGATGTTGATGGTGATGAGGATGATGAGGATGTTCATGATGTTCATGATGTTGATGATAATGATGTTCGCGATGTTGATGGGCATGATGACTGAGGATGATGAGGATGATGATGATGATGAGGATGATGCTGATGGTGATGAGGATGTTGAGGATGTTCATGATGTTCATGATGTTCATGATGAGGATGATGATGATGATGTTGACGGTGATGATGATGAGGATGGTGATGATGATGTTCACGATGTTGATGGTGATGATGGATGATGATGAATGATGATGATGAGGATGATGATGAGGATGAGGATGATGATGTTCATGATGTTGATGGTGATGATGCTAATGAGGATGATGATGATGTTCACGATGTTGATGATGAGGATGATGATGAGGATGATGATGAGGATGTTGATGGTGTTGATGGTGATGAGGATGAGGATGATGTTCACGATGATGACTGAGATGATGATGATGTTCATAAAATTGATGGTGTGGATGATGAGGATGATGATGATCATGATGAATGATGATGTTCATGATGTTGATAGTGAGGATGATGATGATGATGTTCATGATGTTGATGGTGATGAATGAGGTTGATGATGATGAGGAGGAGGATGATGATGAAGGTGATGTTCATGGTGAGGATGATGATGATGTTCATGATGTTGATGGTGATGATGATGATGTTGATGGTGATGATGAGGAGGAGGATGATGACGATGATGTTCATGATGTTGATGTTGATGATGAGGAGGATGATGATGATGATGTTCATGATGTTGATGGTGATGATGAAGATGTTCACGATGTTGATGGTGATGATGATGATGATGATGTTCATGATGTTGATGATGATGATGATGAGGATGATGATGATGATGTTCATGATGTTGATGGTGATGATGTAGATGTTCACGATGTTGATGGTGATGATGATGATGATGATGTTCATGATGTTCATGATGTTGATGATGAGGATGATGATGATGATGTTGATAGTGATGATGATGATGATGATGATGATGATGATGATGTTCACGATGTTGATGGTGATGATGAATGATGATGATGATGATGACGATGGTGAAGGTGATGAGGATGATGAGGATGATGATGATGATGTTGATGGTGATGAGGATGATGTTGATGGTGATGAGGAGGATGAGGATGTTCACGATGTTCGTGATGTTGATGATGATGATGTTCACGATGTTGACGGTGATGATGAATGATGATGGATGATGATGATGATGTTCACGATGTTTATGGGAATGATGACTAATGATGATGAGGATGATGAGGACGATGTTGATGGTGATGAGGATGTTGAGGATGTTCATGATGTTGATGATGTTGATGATGTGGATGATGATGATGATGTTGACGATGATGATGATGAGGATGGTGATGATGATGTTCACGATGTTGATGGTGATGATGGATGATGATGAATGATGATGATGAGGATGATGATGAGGATGATGATGATGATGTTCATGATGTTGATGGTCATGATGATGATGAGGATGATGATGATGTTGATGATGTTGATGATGAGGATGATGATGAGGATGATGATGATGATGTTGATGGTGTGGATGGTGATGAGAATGAGGATGATTTTCACGATGATGACTGAGATGATGATGATGTTCATGAAATTGATGGTGCGGATGATGAGGATGATGATGATTATGAATGATGATGATGTTTATGATGATGATGATGTTCATGATGTTGATGGCGATGAATGAGGTTGATGATGATGATGAGGATGATGATGATGAAGGTGATGTTCATGTTGAGGATGATGATGATGTTCATGATGTTGATGGTGGTGATGATGATGATGATGTTCATGATGTTGATGGTGATGATGATGACGATGATGTTCATGATGTTGATGGTGATGATGATGAGGATGATGATGATCATGATGTTCATGATGTTGATGTTGATGATGAGGAGGAGGATGATGATGATGTTCATGATGTTGATGGTGATCATGAAGATGTTCACGATGTTGATGGTGATGATGATGATGATGAGGTTCATGATGTTCATGATGTTGATGATGAGGATGATGATGATGATGTTGATGGTGATGATGATGATGATGATGATGTTCACGATGTTGATGGTGATGATGAATAATGATGAATGATGATGATGATGATGACGATGATGAAGGTGATGAGGATGATGAGGATGATGATGAGGATGAGGATGATGTTGATGGTGATGAGGATGATGAGGATGTTCATGATGTTTGTGATGTTGATGATGATGATGTTCACGATGTTGATGGGCATGATGACTGATGATGATGAGGATGATGAGGATGATGTTGATGGTGATGAGGATGTTGAGGATGTTCATGATGTTAATGATGTTGATGATGAGGATGATGATGATGATGTTGACGGTGATGATGATGAGGATGGTGATGATGGTGTTCACGATGTTGATGGTGATGATGGATGATGATGAATGATGGTGATGAGGATGATGATGAGGATGATGATGATGATGTTCATGATGTTGATGGTGATGATGATGATGAGGATGACGATGATGTTCATGATGTTGATGATGAGGATGATGATCTTGTTGTTGATGATGATGATGATGTTCAAGGTGGAGACGATGATGAGGATGAGGATGACGATGAGGAAGGTGATGATGATGTTCATGAAGTTGATGGTGATGATGATGATGATGAGGATGACGATGATGATGAAGGTGATGATGATGATGATGATGATGATGATGATGATGTTCATGATGTTGATGGTGATGAGGATGATGATGATGTTCATGATGTTCATGATGTTGATGATGAGGATGATGTTGATGGTGATGATGATGAGGATGATGATGATGAATGATGATGATGATGATGACAATAATGAAGGTGATGAAGATGATGAATGATGATGATGATGAGGATGAGGATGAGGATGAGGATGATGATGATGATGTTGATGATGTTGACGGTGATGATGATGATGATGATTATGATGACGACGATGATGAAGGTGATGATGATGATGAGGATGATGATGTTCATGCTCATGATGATGATGGTGATGATGATGATGCTGATGATGGTGATGTTCATGATGTTCATGATGTTGATGATGAGGATCATGATGAGGATGATGATGATGATGATGATGATGTTGATGGTGGTGATGATGATGAGGAGGATGATGATGATGATGATGTTCACGATGTTGATGGTGATGATGAATGATGATGAATGATGATGATGATGATGAAGGTGATGATGATGATGATGATGATGAATGATGATGATGTTCATGATGTTGATGGTGATGATGATGAAGATGATGGTGATGATGATGATGATGATGTTGATGATGATGATGTTGATGATGATGATGATGATGATGATTATGATAAGGATGATGTTGATGATGATGAACATGATGATGTTGATGATGATGATCGATGATCAATGATCATGGTGATGATGATGATGACGATGATGATGAAGATGAATATGAAGATAATGATGATGATGATCATGTTGTTGATGATAATGATGTTGATGATGATGATGACAATGGTGTTATAGCGGATTTCACCACACTAGGTGAATCACACATTGTATGGCCTTCCCCTGTCCCGCTGCAGACTCATTATCCCCTATGGACCATTTGTTGTCTTTTGATGTATGATTGACCATCCATAAAAACATTAGAAAAATTATATATGCGGCCTTTTCCCTGATAACCGCGTACATACGTGGATATTCCCTCGATAGTTGTGTACATCGGGATGTGTGCATAATCCAAAACTGTTGGAGCGTTCCTTGACTGGGATCCGACTCATATGACTCCTGGCCTTCCATATTCCTGGAGATCGCACGGATTCGACCTTTCAGTATCCATTTGAAAAGCTATATAAGGAACCATTGAGACATTGAAAGCATGAGAGAGAATTGAGAGTATCGAAACTATAGTCCATTGTTGCCAGGACTATGCTTGAGTCTCCATCCCTTTGTCCCTTTGGAGCACTGTTGTGTTCTTCCCAAGCTTGCCTTTGCTTGTGAGCTTGCTATCGGAGTGATGGAGGATTGAGGTGGTGGAGGCCCAAGTGGGGGATTCAGTTTCTCTGGTTCGCAGACGTGCCCTCAGAGGTTGTCACTTGTAATCTCTAATTCATATTAATAGAAATATATTTTCCTGTGCAGTAATGTGTATTTGAATGAATGTTGCTTCCATTGGAATATGTCAAATGCTTATACATTATTGATTATATATGCTAGAATAGATCTAACACCATGAAATATAGTATGCTTGTATTGTTTACTTGTTGTTGAGGACGTGCTATAACAATTCAAGCTAAAGATTGGAAAGCTCAATGGGGATCTACTTCAACTGTCTGGAATAAGGTACGAGGTTCGATCCTTTAGTGTTAGATGCTTTTATTTCTATTGCATATTGGGAAATATTGATTTCTGGAGTCTAGTTGTCTGTTGTGGTACCCCAAGCCATAGGAATTTCTCTTCGTAATAGAATTGGTGACTTTGCTGGGTCATTTTGGTCAATTTCTCATGCAGGATGGTGCTAGAGTGGCGAGAACATGAGCATGGTGATGTAGAGGAAGCAGTAAGGGCTGACAGAATGGCTCAGGAAGCTCTAAGAAGATGTGGACTCTACAAGTTTTGGTGCCTAGGCGGCTTGAGGGCCGAACCAGGACTACTATAGATGCTTGTAGACTATTGGGATTCGGACTCAGAGTCCTTCCGGCTAGACGGTATGTCCCTCACCATTGATGTGGAGGATATCTATTTCATCACAGGTCTATCACGGCGGGGTGAGATGGTGAACCTTCGTGCCCGCGGAGGGCCAGGTCATTGGTTGACTATCGATGAGTACATAGCTGTGTACTACTACCCAGAGACGGAGAAGGTGGGGAGTCAAGTTCCCACCAACGCTATACAAGTACTGGGCCTAAAGGCCATACTACTAACAATGGGCAGGATAGCAGACTTAGCATCACTCCATCAGGCCTCCCCTTATATCGAGTTGTGAATGCATTATCATGAGCTTTGCCTGTCTTATTGAGCTTTATGTCGGCTCCCATGACATTGCGTTTCAGCCATATAGCCCAAGATTGTCTCATGTCTAGCCATGCAGAGCATTTATTTATATCCTTCACAGCTTGATTCCCTTTTTACTGGGAGGGGATTTTCCCCTAAGTGTCAATATCCTACACACGTATCCTTGCATTGAGCATAGGTATGTTCCACTGCTTGGAACTAGTTTGTTTGCATTTATGACACTCGTCTCCTCCTATATTGTAACTAAAGCTAGTTTATTCTTTTTTCAAGCTTTTCAAATAACTGAAAAAGACCAAAAAAATCAAAAAACCAAAAAGCCAGACAAGAAAAGATATTATCTTTGGCATCTGTCGAGTCGTGTTGCCTTCGAACAGAGCACTGTATATCACATCCATTGGTTGACTTATAGTTTGACTTAGGAGCTGTACTCCTTATCTGAGTTTTATCTCCACCGATTGGTTAAGCTTCCAGTCCCTATGGAGCCTCTATTGATGCCTCCTGCTTCATAGAGATGTCCCAGTTTGTATATCGAGTCTATGCTGCCTTCATTCAGTCACCATATGCCATTATGCTCTTGTTCGAAGGAAGTTGAAACCTGAGTCAGCCATTCCTTAGTTATCTTGACTTTGCATATCGCCATTCCGGGTACAGTTACTGGTTCGTGCACCTTATGATCGAGTTCTTCCATATTATACAGCCTTGCTGAGTACCTCGTGTCGGATGATGGGGGATGCTGTAATGCCCTCCTTCCAGCGGATTTCATCCCATCGACTTCAGATCATTTATTCTGGGATTGGAGTCTAGAGTCATTTTGAGTGCCTTGAGACTTACAGTCATCAGTGGCAGGTTCAATCGCCATCGACAGTTTTGGGAATACATCAATGTCCCCTGATCGATGCATTCTCTCAAGTGTTCGACCTCAACACATTTATTCACACTTGTTAGTTTGCACTCTAGTACCTTGATTCCCATTTTCATTATTGGTGGGTGATCTCGTGTCTGTTAATGGTATACATCAATGACCGGTAATCAGATGATGGACTACTATGTTCGACCTCGACACCTCTATTCACATAGTAGGACATGTACTCATAGCGGTTTGTGTAGAAGACCTTCCAGATCGGTGGCATCCACTATATGCTACCTCCTTGATCGTGCCAGTGTTCATGAGATTTCAGCTCTCGTGACTTGTTCCAGTATATGTTAGACATTTCCCGCCACTATGGAGATCTTGATCTATTATATATCTTCAGCCTTTGTGGAGATCATTGTACTTTGTATATCTTCATCATGGAGATTCTGGTCTATGTATATTGTACGTGGAGATGACCACATATGTTCTATCATGTTTCATGCCTATTCATGGCCATTGTACTCTTATGTATCTGGGACTGCTAGATGTATTCGCAGTTATATGCAGAGTTGTATTATGGTGTTATGCTGATTGGGTGGCTGGTCTTCCATTTGGGTACCTTCATCACTTCATTTCTGGGATGGACTTATAATGTATTTCGGGCATCATATAACCCCTCTGATCTCATACATTAGGGGGAATCTGTTATAACGGATTTCACCACACTAGGTGAATCACACCTTGTACGGCCTTCCCTTGTCCCGCTGCAGACTCATTAACCCCTATGGACAATTTGTTGTCGTTTGATGTATCATTGACCATCCCTAAAAACATTAGAAAAATGATATACGCGGCCTTTTCCCCAATAACCGCGTACATACGCGGATATTCCCTCTATAGTGGTGTACATCGGGATGTGTGCATAATCCAAAACTGTTGGAGCATTCCTTGACTTGGATCTGACTCATATGACTACTGGCCTTCCATATGCCTGGAGATCGCATGGATTCGACCTTTCAGTATCCATTTGAAAACCTATATAAGGAACCATTGAGACATTGAAAGCATAAGATAGAATTGAGAGTATCGAAACTATAGTCCATCGTTGCCAGAACTATACTTGAGTCTGCATCCCTTTGTCTCTTTGGAGCACTGTTGTGTTCTTCCCAAGCTTGCCTTTGCTTGTGAGCTTGCTATCGGAGTGATGGAGGATTGAGGTGGTAGAGGCCCAAGTGGGGGATTCAGTTTCTTCGGTTCACAGACGTGCCGTCAGAGGTTTTCACTTGTAATCTCTGATTCATATTAATAGAAATATCTTTTCCTGTCCAGTAATGTGTATTTGAATGAATGTTGCTTCCATTGGAATATGTCAAATGCTTAAACATTATTGATTATATATGCTAGAATAGATCTAACACCATGAAATATAGTATGCTTGTATTGTTTACTTGTTGTTGAGGACGTGCTATAACAATTCAAGCTGAAGATTGGAAAGCTCAACGGGGATCTACTTCAACCGTCTGGAATAAGGTATGAGGTTCGATCCTTTAGTGTTAGACGCTTTTATTTCTATTGCATATTGGGAAAGATTGATTTCTGGAGTCTAGCTGTCTGTTGTGGTACCCCAAGCCATAGAAATTTCTCTCCGTAACAGAATTGGCGACTCTGCTAGTGACTCTGATTTCAAATATTTTATAGAAAATTTTTAAAAGATTTGAAAATTTTTACCACCTTTCCTATAGTTTTGACTGTTTCTAACCTTTTTGGACCATTTCTGACCTAATTTGTGATGTAGAAGACCGTTTTCAGTGTTGTTTTAGCCATTGGATTAACCCGTTCGTACTGATCTCAGGTATAAAGTCTATACTGGCATATAGGTTAGGTTCACCATCGTTTGCATTTTGCATGACCTTATGACCATGTCACTATATCCTTAGGTACGAACCCACTCTATTATGTCACAGAACCTTCTTGCCGCTATAGAAGTTCCATGATATGAGTGGTAGAGACTCACCTTACATGGGTACCCTAGTTAGCGCCTTATTTTCATTTGGTGCCCATGCCGATGTTTCCCCCTTTAGGGTGTGGGAGTCTGTTATATAGTATTTCCATGACATTTAGCAAGAGCCTCATACTCCTCTTGATCTTATGCTGACCAATTTCCCCCCGGACTCCACTTATATCAAGTTGTGAATGCATTATCATGAGCTTTTCCTGTCTTATTGAGCTTTATGCCGGCTCCCTGACATTGCATTTCAGCCATATAGCCCGAGCTTGTCTCATGTGTAGCCATGCAGAGCATTTATTTATATCCTTCGCAGCTTGATTCCCTTTTTACCGGGAGGGGATTTTTCCCCGAGTGTCGATATCCTACACATGTATCCTTGCATTGAGCATAGGTATGTTCCACTGCTTGGAACTAGTTTGTTTTCCTTTATGACACTCGTCTCCTCCTAGTTTGTAACTATAAAGCTAATTATTATTTTTTCAAGATTTCCAAATAACTGAAAAATACCAAAAAAATAAAAAAACCAAAAATCCGGACAAGAAAAGATATTATCTTTGGCAGCTATCGAATCGTGTCGCCTTCGAACAGAGCACTGTATATCGCATCCATTGGTTGGGTTATAGTTTGACTTAAGAGCTATACTCGTTATCTGAGTTTTATCCCCACCAACTGGTTAATCTTCCAGTCCCTGTGGAGCCTCTATTGATGCCTCCTGCGTCATAGAGATGTCCCTGTTTGTATATCGAGTCTATGCTGCCTTCATTCAGTCACCATACGCCGTTATGCTCTTGTTCAAAGGAAGTTGAAACCTGAGTCGGCCATTCCTCAGTTATCTTGAATTTTCATGTTGGCCATTCCCGGTACAGTTACTGGTCCATGCACCTTATGATCGAGTTATTCCATATTATACAGCCTTGCTGAGTACCTCGTGTTGGATGATGGGGGATGGCTTAATGCCCTCCTTCCAGTGGATTTCATCCCATCGAATTCAGATCATTTATTCTGGGATTGGAGCCTAGAGTCATTTTGAGTGCCTTGAGACTTGCAGTCATCAGTGGAAGGTTCTCTTGCCATCGACAGTTTTGGGAATACATCAGTGTCCCCTGATCGATGGATTCTCTCAAGTGTTCTACCTCAACACATTTATTCACACTTGTTAGTTTTCACTCTAGTACCTTGATTCCCATTTTCATTATTGGTGGGTGATCTCGCGTCTGTTAACGGTATACATCAATGACCGGTAATCAGAAGATGGACTACTACGTTCAACCTTGACACCTCTATTCGCATAGTAGGACATGTACTCGTAGCAGTTTGTGTAGAAGACCTTCCAGATTGGTGGCATCCACTATATGCTACCTCCTTCATCGTGCTAGTGTTCATGATATTTTAGCTCTCGTGACTTCTTCCAGTATATGTCAGACATTTCCAGCCACTATGGAGATCTTGATCTATTATATATATTTAGCCTTTGTGGAGATCATTGTACTTTGTATATCTTCATCATGGAGATTCTGATCTATGTATATTGTACATGGCGATGACCACATATTTTCTATCATGTTTCATGCCTATTCATGGCCATTGTACTCTTATGTATCCGGGACTGCTAGATGTATTCACAGTTATATGCAGAGTTGTATTATGGTATTATGCTGATTGGGTGGCTGGTATTCCATTTGAATACCTTCATCACTTCACTTCTGGGATGGACTTATAATGTATTTCGGCCATCGTATAACCACTCTAATTTCATACATTAGGAGACATCTGTTATAGCGGATTTCACCACACTAGGTGAATCACACATTGTATGGCCTTCCCCTGTCCCGCTGCAGACTCATTATCCCCTATGGACCATTTGTTGTCTTTTGATGTATCATTGACCATCCCTAAAAACATTAGAAAAATGATATACGCGGCCTTTTCCCCGCTAATCGTGTACATACGCGGATATTCCCTTAATAGTCGTGTACATCAGGATGTGTGCATAATCAAAAACTGTTGGAGCGTTCCTTGACTTGGATCCGACTCATATGACTCCTGGCCTTCCATATGCCTCGAGATCGCACGGATTCGACCTTTCAGTATCCATTTGAAAACCTATATAAGGAACCATTGAGACATTGAAAGCATGAGAGAGAATTGAGAGTATCGAAACTATAGTCCATTGTTGCCAGAACTATACTTGAGTCTGCATCCCTTTGTCCCTTTGGAGCACTGTTGTGTTCTTCCCAAGCTTGCCTTTGCTTGTGAGCTTGCTATCGGAGTGATGGAGGAATGAGGTGGTGGAAGCCCAAGTGGGGGATTTAGTTTCTCTGGTTCGTAGACGTGCCGCCAGAGGTTGTCACTTGTAATCTCTGAGTCATATTAATAGAAATATCTTTTCCTGTCCAGTAATGTGTATTTGAATGAATGTTGCTTCGATTGGAATATGTCAAATGCTTATACATTATTGATTACATATGCTACAATAGATCTAACACCATGAAATATAGTATGCTTGTATTGTTTACTTGTTGTTGAGGACGTGCTATAACAATTCAAGCTGAAGATTGGAAAGCTCAACGGGGATCTACTTCAACCGCCTGGAATAAGGTACGAGGTTCAATCCTTTAGTGTTAGATGATTTTATTTCTATTGCATATTGGGAAAGATTGATTTCTGGAGTCTAGCTGTCTGTTGTGGTACCCCAAGCCATAGGAATTTCTCTCCGTAACAGAATTGGAGACTCTCCTGGCGACTCTTATTTCAAATATTTTATAGAAAATTTTTAAAATATTTAAAAAAATTTACCCCCTTTCCTATAGTTTTGACCGTTTCTAACCTTTTTGGACCGTTTCTGACCTAATTTGTGATGTAGAAGACCGTTTTCAGTGTTGTTTCAGCCGTTGGATTGACCCGTTCATACTGATCTCAGGTATAAAGTCTATACTGGCATATAGGTTAGGTTCAACACCGTTTGCATTTTGCATGACCTTATGACCATGTCACTATATCCTTAGGTATGAACCCACTCTATTATGTCACGGAACCTTCTTGCTGCTATAGAAGTGCCATGATATGAGTGGTAGACACTCACCTTACATGGGTACCCTAGTTAGCGCCTTATTTGCATTTGGTGCCCATGCCGATGTTTCCCCCTTTAGGGTGTGGGAGTCTATTGTATAGTATTGCCATGACATTTAGCAAGAGCCTCATACTCCTCTTGATATTATAATGGCCAATTTCCCCCTGTACTCCCCTTATATCAAGTTGTGAATGCATTATCATGAGCTTTGCCTGTCTTATTGAGCTTTATGCCGGTTCCCTGACATTGTGTTTCAGCCATATAGCCCGAGCTTGTCTCATGTCTAGCCATGCAGAGCCTTTATTTATATCCTTCGCAGCTTGATTCTCTTTTTACCGGGAGGGGATTTTCCCCTGAGCGTCGATATCCTACACATGTATCCTTGCATTGAGCATAGGTATGTTCCACTGCTTGGAACTAGTTTGTTTTCCTTTATGACACTTGTCTCCTCTTAGTTTGTAACTATAAAGCTAGTTTATTATTTTTTCAATATTTTCAAATAACTGAAAAAGACCAAAGAAATAAAAAAACCAAAAAATCCGGACAAGAAAAGATATTATCTTTGGCAGCTGTCGAATCATGTCGCCTTTGAACAAAGCATTGTATATCGCATCCATTGGTTGGGTTATAGTTTCACTTAGGAGCTGTACTCGTTATCTGAGTTTTATCTCCACCGACTGGTTAAGCTTCCAGTCCCTATGGAGCCTCTATTGATGCCTCCTGCGTCATAAACATGTCCCAGTTTTGTATATCGATTCTATGCTACCTTCATTCAGTCACCATACGCCGTTATGATCTTGTTCGAAGGAAGTTGAAACTCAAGTCAGCCATTCCTCAGTTATCTTAACTTTGCATGTCGGCCATTCCCGGTACAGTTACTGGTTCGTGCACCTTATGATCGAGTTCTTCCATATTATACAGCCCTGCTGAGTACCTCGTGTTGGATGATGGGGGATGCCTTAATGCCCTCCTTCCAGCGGATTTCATCCCATTGACTTCAAATCATTTATTCTGGGATTGGAGTCTAGAGTCATTTTGAGTGCCTTGAGACTTGCAGTCATCAGTGGCAGGTTCTCTCGCCATTGACAGTTTTGGGAATACATCAATGTCCCCTGATCAATGGATTCTCTCAAGTGTTCGACCTCAACACATTTATTCACGCTTGTTAGTTTGCACTCTAGTACCTTGATTCCCATTTTCATTATTGGTGGGTGATCTCGCGTCTGTTAAAGGTATACATCAATGACCGGTAATCAGATGATGGACTACTATGTTCAACCTCGACACCTGTATTCACATAGTAGGACATGTACTCGTAGCGGTTTGTGTAGAAGACCTTCCAGATTGGTGGCATCCACGATATGCTACCTCCTTGATCATTCCAGTGTTCATGAGATTTCAGCTCTCGTGACTTGTTCCAGTATATGTCAGACATTTCTAGCCACTATGGAGATCTTGATCTATTATATATCTTCAGCCTTTGTGGAGATCATTCTACTTTGTATATCTTCATCATGGAGATTTTGATCTATGTATATTGTACATGGTGATGACCACATATGTTCTATCATGTTTCATGCCTATTCATGGCCATTGTACTCTTATGTATCCAGGACTGCTAGATGTATTCGCAGTTATATGCAGAGTTGTATTATGGTATTATGCTTATTGGGTGGCTGGTCTTCCATTTGGGTACCTTCATCACTTCACTTCTGGGATGGACTCATAATGTATTTTGGCCATCGTATAACCCCTCTGATCTCATACATTAGGAGGCATCTGTTATAGCGGATTTCACCACACTAGGTGAATCACACATTGTATGGCCTTCCCCTGTCCCGCTGCAGACTCATTATCCCCTATGGACCATTTGTTGTCTTTTGATGTATCATTGACAATCCCTAAAAACATTAGAAAAATGATATACGCGGCCTTTTCCCCAATAACCGCATATATACGCGGATATTCCCTCGATAGTCGCGTACATCGGGATGTGTGCATAATTCAAAACTATTGGAGCGTTCCTTTACTTGGATCCGACTCATATGACTCCTGGCCTTCCATATGCTTGGAGATCGCACAGATTCAACCTTTCGGTATCCATTTGAAATGCTATATAAGGAACCATTGAGACATTGAAAGCATGAGAGAGAATTGAGAGTATCGAAACTATAGTCCGTTGTTGCCAGAACTATACTTGAGTCTACATCCCTTTGTCCCTTTGGAGCACTGTTGTGTTCTTCCCAAGCTTGCCTTTGCTTGTGAGCTTTCTATCGGAGTGATGGAGTATTGAGGTGGTGGAGGCCTAAGTGGGGGATTCAGTTTCTCCGGTTCGCAGATGTGCCGTCAGAGGTTGTCACTTGTAATCTCTGATTCATATTAATAGAAATATCTTTTCTGTGTAGTAATGTGTATTTGAATGAATGTTGCTTCCATTGGAATATGTCAAATGATTATACATTATTGATTATATATGCTAGAGTAGATCTAACACCATGAAATATAGTATGCTTGTATTGTTTAGTTGTTGTTGAGGATGTGCCATAATAATTCAAGCTGAATATTGGAAAGCTCAACGGGGATCTACTTCAACCGTTTGGAATAAGGTACGAGGTTCGATCCTTTAGTGTTAGATGCTTTTATTTCTATTGCATATTGGGAAAGATTGATTTCTGGAGTCTAGCTGTCTGTTGTGGTACCCCAAGCCATAGGAATTTCTCTCTGTAACAAATGGTGATGATGATGAAGATGATGAGGAAGGTGATGATGATGATGATGTTGATGACGACGATGGTGATGATGATGTTCATGATATTGATGGTGATGATGATGATGATGATGAAGTTGAAGATGATGATGATGATCATGTTGATGATGATGATGATAATGATGATGATGAAGGTGATGATGATGATGAGGATGATAATGATGATGTTCATGATGTTGATGGTGAGGATGAGGATGAGGATGAGGATGAGGATGAGGATGTTCATGATGTTGTTGGAGATGATGATAATGAGGATGATGATGATGATGAGGATGAAGGTGATGATGATGAGGATGATGATGATGATGTTCATTATGTTGATGGTGATGATGATTATGAGGATGATGATGATGAATGATGATGATGTTGATGATGATGATGATGATGATGTTCATGATGTTGATGGTGATGATGATGAGGATGAGGATGTTGATGGTGATGATGATGACGATGATGATGATGGCAACGATGGCAATGGTGATGATGATGATGATGAGGATGGTGATGATGATGATGATGATGATGAAGATGATGGTGATGATGACGATGATGAGGATGAGGATGATGATGTTCATGATGTTGATGGTGATGATTATGATAAGGATGATGAAGGTGATGATGATGGTGATGATGATGACAATGACGACGATGGTGATAATGTTGTTGATGATGATGATGATGATGGCAATGATGGAAATGGTGATGATGATGATGATGACAATGGTGATGATGAAGGTGATGATGGTGAATATGATGATGATGAAGATGGACATGATGAAGATGATAATGATGATCATGGTGATGTTGATGATTATAATGATGGTGATGGTGATGTTGATGATGAGGAAGGTGATGATGATGACGAGGATGATGATGATGATGATGAAAACGATGGTGATGACGACAATGTTAATGATGATGATGACGACGATGGTGATGATGATGTTCATGATGTTGATGGTGATGATGATGATCATGTTGATGATGATGATGATGATGATGGTGGTGATGAAGCTGATGATGACGATGAGGATGAGGATGATGATAATGATGATGAGGATAATGATGATGGCGATGGTGATGATGATGATGATGATGAGGAAGGTGATGATGATGATGAAGATGAATATGAAGGTAATGAAGATGATGATGATGTTGATGATGATGATGAAGATGATGAGGAAGGTGATGATGATGATGATGTTGATGATGACGACAGTGATGATCATGTTCATGATGTTGATGGTGATGATGATGTTCATGAAGTTGAAGATGATGATCATGTTGATGATGATGATGATGATGATGATGAAGTTGAAGATGATGAAGAAGATGAAAATGATGATGAACGATATTTTAGGTTTTTAAAGTTTTCAATGTTATTTTCAATATTTCAAAATAAAAAGGCATCGTAAACTTTTTTATAAATTATAGTTCAACATTTCACAAAAATAACATTATAGTAAAGTTTCTATAAATTCTAGAAACATTTCACAGACATAACATTAATTACTTTGGTTATAACATTTAAAAATAATTATTCATAAAAATATATATATATTCTTTTTATACTATTTAAGTGAGCCTTTCAATAAAAAAAAACAAATAACAAGTTTTAAATTAAGTTGGTTATACAAATTTAACTATTAAATACCATTATTACACAATTTGTATATATCAATCCTAACACTTTTTTTGTATACATAGTTAATCATATAATTAAAGCATGAATTGTATAGTTAACCATATAATTAAAACATGACTCGTCCATGTGATGATTCATTTTTTTTTCTTGGTATACATCACTAAGATATTTAGTTAATAACGCGCACACGATTTGTGTGAATAAAATGCGCTCGCGTTTTGTTGATATATAACGTGCACGCATTTTGGCTTGTTAAATCGTGCTCGCGTTTAGTTTAAATTCAAAAATCTATTCCCTCCTAATGATAAGGTAGAGCCTCCGCCCATGCTTTCATGGAATTCCTATGCCTATGTGTCTGCTTTGTACTTTGCTTCGGATTGAACATACCTATGCCTTCAAATATGATAAACCATGGCAAATTCAGCATTATATCCATATTTTCAGTATGCTCGTGTTTAGCGGTTCATCTGATTATGCTGCACACATCCATTTTTTATGATATTTTAGAAACAAATATGGTTTTTTTTGCAGATTTAAATATCTAAATTTTAACAGGAATACATAATTTTTTCTATTTTTTTCTTATTTATCTTCTGTCATCACTCCTCAACTCAAAAAACACAATGGTAGTGTTTCATCCATATCTCTTTCGTTTCTCAACCATTTAAAAAAAAAATTGTATGGTGCACTAAAGAACACCAACCTCTACATGCTATAAAAAACCAATTTCCAAATAATTGCATTAAGACATTCAAATGTTGCACCCACAAATGATGTACCGTTTTCGAGGTTTGATCTCTTAGATAATTAAAAAAAAATCAAAAATATTATTTTTATTATTGAAAAAATAGTCGTGCACTAGTCCTATATGTTCTCTATATGTATACCGGTTTTTGTAAGTTTATTCCATCATTTAAACACTCAGACGCTGCACCCACAAAAACATATACCTTATAAATTGTCCAAAAAATAAAACGTGCCCGCTAAAATTTATCTAACTTTAGATAGTTAACAACATTTTCAATAGAAAAAATATATATATTTGGAAAGCTCATTCAATTTCCTACATTTCTTGTTTCTTACTGATCGCAAGATTCATTGTGTAAGTGTCTCAAAATATCCATGCAAGTTGATGGATGCCTGTTTTTTCAGTTTTGTATTGCATCTAACATGCCAAAAGAGACCCTCAACTTCTTGCACACACCCTTAAGTCCTCTAGACCTACTTTAGGGTTCATTAATATAATGAATAAATGAAGTGGCTCGTGCTCCAACATCTTAGAAATGTCGTCGTGTGGAGGATTATGCTTATGGATGTATGTTAATACCTAAATTCACATGTATGACTTACCTAAATCCCTTGAAAATAGCAAGTAGTGGTTAAAGATAACTTAATAAGTTGACCATTTAGGAGTCACCGTATTACCTTGACAATCTACGAGAATTGCCACAACTATAGTAAAATGGTTTAAGGAAAAGATAAGTGACGCTAAAATAGTAGCTATGTTAACAACTAATATTATATGGTCAAGATTATACAAATACAAATTTTGTCAAATAAATAGTGGTATTAAAGCTGCCAATGCTAACATTATATAAAATGTGAAACACTTGTTTCATGAAAACTGGGAACATAATATTCCATTTAATTGTATGGTTACACGCTACTCAAAACAACTACAAAATAGCTATGATTGCATAAGACATAAGGAAGGATTATGGTTTTATATTGTTAATATAGTCTTGCTATCGTGAGCTAATAAACTTAGAAATGGTTAGTTGTTGCACATAATAAGTGAATGATGAGAGAAGTAAATTTAGTTTCTAAAAATGTGTGACAATAGATGTTAACTTCCTGATCAGAAGTTGCTGGTTAACTTGGGAATGTTGAATATCCTTAGCATACTAAATGGATGTTAAGTAAGGGTAGGAATTTCAAAGTTGTTGGGAAAAAAATTTCAAGTTAGTTACAATAAAACCACTATTATAATGTATCCTTTAAAAATAATTATTTGTATGCAAGAATTTGGGTTATGCAACTATTTATACAAATTCATTGGCATTTATACATTTTCACAAGAACGACAACATTCCTTACAGTATTTCTTCAAAAAGGGAACCAAACGGCTTATTGGACTTGGCCTACAATTCAGCTAAGGTAAATAGCATGATGTGTCATACCTAATGTTACTGGTTGTGCAAGAAGAGTGCACCTATGTAAAGGATCGCATTTGGATGAACTAGAAAAGTTGTACTATAGGACATAAGTAGCTGAGATATGAAATTATGTTTTATCTTGAGTACTAACGTTTTTGGAATGTTCATGTCCCTAGCATCGCCACACATGAATCTAGTGTAAAGTTGGAATATTCCTTCACTAGCAATTACCGGAATATAGATGAGTAGGGATGTCTAAAAGTAACTATTATTAAAAATAATAAATGTGGAAATATGTTATGCTAACATTGCAAGATATGCTAGGAACACTATCAGCAAGAGTGGACTGTTAGAGAAATATTTGCTGCCGTAAATAATGAGTTTAAGTATGGGTGATATTATTTTTTTAATTGGTCGAATCTGGACGTTTTATAACCTAGGATCAATTGTAGATCATGTTGTTTACATACTGACATTGTAGGCTTCACCAATATTATGACCATTGTTCAAGCGTACACTATGGAATATAAATTCGTCTGTATATATAAGTTGCACTCAATTGCTCAAAATAAGTACAAGGAGTAATGTTTTTGATGAGTTATGATTTAAATCGCTGTAACTTTTTTTTTTGGGGTCATCGATAGTTTCTTTGACCAAACATATAGCCGATTCGTGAATCATGACAATGACAATAAAGTCATACGAAGCATGAGGGACTGTGTGTTATGAATAGTCAAGGTTGAAAATTTATACTAAAGACGAACAAGGAAAATGTTTGTATGCTGCAAAAGCACCATGGTGTTAGGCAAGTGATTTCCACGTAAACACATTGGTGTTAGGCATGGATGCCACAGGAGCACAATGGTGTTAGGAAAGCGAATTCCTCATGAGGACATTGGTGTTAGGAATATGGTGTGGCAAGAAAAGACCTAGGCAAAGAACTTGGACATGTGGAAGACATGATGCTATCTCATGTCACTGAGGATAAAACTTTTGAGTGGTGGTCAAAAGGGAGAGTAACCTCAAAAATAGACGTAAGTCCATAGAAGAATTGGGGAAAAGAAATCCAGGGAGAGTTTGAAAGATAACGAAAATTGAAGATGTGTTAGCAACTTTCCAAGTCATGAGATGGTTACTTGTCTTAATGTGTAAATCTAAAGGGAAATATGAAACTAAATTATGTTAAATTATTGGTTATACATTGTTGTCGATAAGATGCAGATTTATGTAGTACTTCAAGTTGGGAACATAGAAACCCCCAATGCAGTACTTATTCCTATAGATATTAAAATATGTATGTTCTGACGATAGTATTAGCAGGCCTAGTGATGTCTTACGAAGAACATGTTGAGGAGGAAAAATTAGATTTTCTCACCAGAATGTGAACGCAAGCAATGAGGACCATCCAGGATAAGAATGACGAACAAGTAACACTGAGGACAATGTTAATTCTAAGGGGGAA
>LPNX011153211.1:100127-118566 GCA_001517045.1 Pseudotsuga menziesii | reverse complement strand
TATATATATGAAGAACATCAAAACCGATAGAAAAATAATTTTTGTATATGAAAGAAAAACATTATATATTGGTGGAGAATATCAACGCTAATTGATTTTCCTCGGGTTATAGCAATTAACTGTGGAGGCATGATTAAAATGCCTGGACTTGCGTTGATTATTGAGGAGGCGTTATTGCTGATTTTGAGCTAATATACGTTGATCATGAATGCCGTATTTTATGGTCGCCAATTATGGAGGCGTTACCACGGATGGAGGTCCGTTGATTATGGAAGTAGGAGTTACCAAGTTATATATGGGGGCATCCATTTTTTTGAAAGGGGGAAAAAAAATGGACACTGAGATCATTGTGATGGAAGGTGTCATGTAAGTGCAGAAGGTATGCACCGAGGTCAGAGAACAACATAGCGAGGAGAATGGCTGCCTACACCAAAATGTGGTGACAAAAAATACTCATGTCTCTGCTCCATAGCGTGACCCATGTCATTTTGGGGTTCTGGGCCTTGTAGACAGCATCAATGTCCAGATAATGGAGAGCTGTTAGCTGTTAACGCTCTCATCTCTTAAAACGTTCTATTGATCTCCTTGTGAGTTAGCACTGGGGGATTTTTGGGAGGGAATTTCCTTTGTGTAGGAATCCTTCGCAGTATCCAAGAGTCCGGTGGTATTAACTGTGACCTCTATGTATCCAAGATTGTGCTGGAGGGAAGATTATATGCGTTATCTCAGAGTAGAACTATTTTACTTTGTTTGTTTGCTAAAGGAATTAAGGGGAATAAGACTGAAATATGAGATATATATATTACATATATATATAGAATTTAACTGAGCTTCTCATTCAGCATATATTGGCATTAAAAGATGAAGGGTGGGTGGCCACTCCTTCGCTAGGGAATTTATCAATCAATGGATTGCTTTTGAGTTAATATATGTATCTATTGAGTTATGTGTCTGATGGAACATTTCTTTTCATTGATTTCTTTTATTCTGGGATTATCAATTATTCTCTGCATTTGGGACTGTGCATACAATTTTTTATAGGTGACCATAACGTTCTATTGTCTATTAAATAAATCTGATGGGCATGAGAATGATTATCAATTATTGGTATATATTGATGTTCAGTCATTTTTATTTGTCTCTGCATTTGTTACTGTGGATATGATTTTTTTTATAGGAGACCATAAACACTCTTTTGTCTATTAAATAAATCAGATGGGCATGAGCACGATTATCAATTATTAGTATATATTGATGTTTAGTTGCTTTTATTTATGTCTTTGCATTTGGGACTCTGCATATGATTTTTTATAGGATACCATAAATGGTCTCTTGTCTATTAAATAAATCTGATGGGCATGAGAACGATTATCAATTCTTGGTATATTTTGATGTTTAGTCATTTTTATTTATGCCTCTGCATTTGGGACTATGCATATGATTTTTTTTATAGGAGACCATAATCGAAATGTTGTCTATTAAATAAATCTGATGGGCATGAGAAAAATTTAGGTCCTAGTTGGTTTGGAGCTATGCTTACGACTTCATACTAGACTGTAACGGTATGTTGTGTATTAAAAAAAAAATCTGATGGGCATAAGCACGATTATCAATTAATGATATATATTGATGTTCAGTCGTTTTGTTTATGATTTTATGGATTTCTATGAGCCCAATGTTGTTCATGTCTTTGCATTTGAACTTAGAGCACTATTGCTCATTTGTTGGCATCTTGGAAACACAACTCATAAAATATGAGCAAGTGTGCCACTCTACTGGAAAATCTCTTATACATGATCCATTCGGTTTTCAAAATAGAAATCATTAAAGGGTAGCTCATAGGTTCTCATGATTAAAATTATCAACTCTAATATAAGTGGCTGTGTGCGCTGAATTATTAACCCTCATTGTGCTCATAGTTGTCAACCTTCTCCCTCTTCTGCTTTAACATGAAAAGGGAAAGATCTACCATGGACAGGTTAATGATTGCTTAAGAAGGATTAAGTAAAAGAGGGTTAGTCTTGAGTTTATGATGAGAATGATTGTTACCTGTTGATTTACAAGGACCTACATTTTTGTTAGTAGAGACTAAGGATTTACTCCTAGAGAGGGAGTCCATGAGAAAAGGAAAAAGAAAGCATGGCGTGCATATTGTAACTTTTTTTGAAAATAAATGTCGCATGATGCAGCCGTTTGGTGGATGTAACCTCGAGTTTGGGGTGAATCACATACTTCAGTGTATTTTCATGTTGCGTCTCATGATGTTTATTTTCACTTGAGTATTGGTGTCTCTATGTCTTGAAATGTTTTACTCTATTCATGGTATTTCTATACATATGATCATGGAAGGTAATACTGTAAAAGATAATCAAAATGTTGCTGTTATCTTACTATTTTATCATATGCATAGTAAGTCATTTTCAGGGCACTATGATGACGACATGCTGTCGTTATGAATAATATCTTAGGGGATTTACATTAAATAAAATTCTCAATGATTGTATTACAATACTCATGGTTTTTGGACATATAGATATGAAGTAATATTTTCCACTAATAGGTTTGACTCATTTGAAGTAACAATGAAATAGAACATTTACCTCCTTTTCACACTTAAAAACATTAAGGTACAAGGGGTATTTTACATACGGTATCAGAGCAAGAGTGGAAACACCTGGGCCTAGTTGGGCTCAAAACACTCGTGCATATTTCTTGATGAAACTAATGATTGATTTTTGCTTTGTGGTAACAGGAATCAACAAGTCTTACTATTCTGCAAAGCCAGGTACCTTAAGATATACAAAATGCATAGGTTTATTGACACTGTAGATGTGTAGGAGGAGGTGAAACATCTTTTCAAACTCACAATGAAGGTGGCCCATCACTCTTTCCACTTCCACATCAGGCCAACGACCTAAGTGCATGGGTAACTTGCTATTTCCGTGATTACTTTCAAAAAGGTTTACGAATGGCTAAATTGTTTCATCTCTATGTAAGATTGCACAACTGAATTCTTAGTGAAGTATACAAGTCTTCTTAGACAAAATCATAGTCGACGAAGGTACTATAGTATTCCCTATTATAAAAGTAATGTGGGATTTGAATTGCTACACTCATACTTAAATTGGTCATTAAAGACTTGATGTATGTTAACAGATTCTTAGAATTCCTTGTGAAAAGTTGTGATAGGTTACATTGTAAGACACAATGAATTATTTTGCAAATTTTAAAGGGGTACCTAACTACCAATCGAATGTAGGAGTGCCAAAGATCTAATGATAATTGAATATTGGGTTTTAGTCCTCTAGACCTCCTTTAGGATTCATTAATATAATGAATAAATGAAGTGGCTCATGCTCCAACATCTTATAAGTGTCGTCATTTGGAGGATTATGCTTATGGATGTATGTTAATACATAAATTCACATGTATGACTTACCTAATTCCCTTGAAAATAGCAAGTAGCAGTTAAAGAGAACTTAATAAGTTGACCATTTAGGAGTCGCCGTCTTACCTTGACAATCTATGGGAATTGCCACAACTATAGTAAAATGGTTTAAGAAAAAGGTAAGTGACGCTAAAATAGTAGCTATGTTAACAACTAATATTATATGGTCAAGACTATACAAATGCAAATTTTGTCAAATAAATAGTGGTATTAAAGCTGCCAATGCTAACATTATATAAAATGTGAAACACTTGTTTCATGAAAACTGGGAACATAATATTCCATTTAATCGTATGGTTACACGCTAGTCAAAACAAGTACAAAACAACTATGATTGCATAAGACATAAGGAAGGATTATGGTTTTATATTGTTAATATAGTCTTGCTATCATGAGCTAATAAACCTAGAAATGGTTAGTTGTTGCACATAATAAGTGAATGATGAGAGAAGTAAATTTGGTTTCTAAAAATGTGTAACAATAGATGTTAACTTCCTGATCTGAAGTTGTTGCTTAACTTGTGAATGTTGAATATCCTTAGCATACTAAATGGATGTTAAGTAAAGGTAGGACTTTCAAAGTTGTTGGGAAGAAAATTTCAAGTTAGTTACAATAACACCACTATTATAATGTATCCTTTAAAAATAATTATTAGTATGCAAGAATTTGGGTTATGCAGCTATTTTCAGAAATTCATTGGCATTTATACATTTTCACAAGAACGACAACATTCCTTACAATATTTCTTCAAAAAGGGAACCAGACGGCTTATTGGACTTGGCCTACAATTCAGCTAAGGTAAATAGCATGATGTGTCATACCTAAGGTAGTGCTCTGTCTACCGGGAAGAGCACTCAGTCATTCCTTAACAATGAAGAAAAAAAATCTATTTCAATTTAAGATTTTTCATTTAATTTTGTGCAGTAAAGAGTTTATGAATAAAATACCTCAAATTAATCCTGCTCTTGAATCCTGCTCTGCTCCTGCTACCCCTCCTGCTCCTGCCTTTCCCTCTCCTGCTCCTGAAGGAGCCTTATTGCCAGCTTTGATTTTCCACCCTGCCGACCAGTAGGTTTGCTGGCCCTAGGAAACCGACGGGTTTCCTAGCCCCCGAGCCCATGTACCAATAAAATGGACAACAACCGCCTTCACTCAGAGTACAAATCTGCCTGGAGTAAATCCCAAAAATTTCTCCCTTCTTCCTCTCTGTTCTTCCATAAAAAATTTCTTCCTTCTTCCTCTCTGTTCTTCCATAAAAAAAAATTTCCCCCCGTTCTTCCGTAAAAATTTCCTTATACCTCCTTCCTCCACCGCCCTTCTTCCACTGCCCTTTCATTAATTTATGTTATTTTTATTCTTGGGCAGTGTGGTTAAGTTTTTGTTTAACATCTGTTATTTTTATTGACCGGTACGTGTTATACCACCTAACCAATGCCCTAGAAATTTACCTAATGTGGATTGCTTAAGTTATACTGGGCGGTAAGGTAATGGTTTGTTAATTATTATTTATTATTAACTAAATAATAAATAATTAACCTTAATAATATGAAACAATAATAATACTTAGAAGTAAAATGATAATTAATTTTACTAACCAACAATTAATCAATTATAATCTAGTGATTAATTGCTCGGAATGATAGCATTGTTTATGTTTAATTAAATAAAATTTCTTAATAATAAACATTAATTAACATTAATATGGGGATTAGTGTAAGTTTAATTTTATTTTTTTTATAAAAGCACTTACTGATAGTCATGAATTAACATTAATATGGGGCATTACATACACCCACCCTTCAGGAAACTTCATCCCAAAGTTATGGTCATAATAGTGATACTAGGTACATTTACAGGTTTAAAGCAATTCACAGTTACTCAGTTAACCTATCAACTATTTAAATATTTCATACTAGCGTGCATGTGTGAGGTGTGCATGCATGGCCAGTACATGCATAGGCTGCACATGTACTATAGCAAAAACCCCTAAATTCTTAACTGATACAAATAATATTTCACACAACATTACCCATATACAGATATAATATGATTTCTTGTGACATTTGGAGCTATTTAACAATTATGTTCTTATTAGTTAGTCAGTTAAGATTCGTACCTACCATCACTACTTCCAGTATCGTAATTTTCCAACATTCAACCATAATAACTAAGATGTCCACCCATCCTAACCTACGTCCGCATCCTCCCTATCCTTCCTTTGCTAGTGTAGAAGTGGATGTCAGCTTCACCAACCTGACCACACAAGAACCTGAGAGCGATAGCATCAGATGAACCGCGGACCTAGCCTCTCCTAGCAGGCATCCGACCGTCGTCATCACAACAACATGGGGAGCATGTCTCAGCATGGCCCTCCCACGACCTTGGGTACCCGACTATCGTCATCACAACAACATGGGGAGCGTGTCTCAGCACTACCCTCCCACGACCTTGGGTATCATAAAAACATAGGGTGGAACACAACCATCCCTCTCAACATCCTGGGTCTATATACCCTATCAAACATACTTTGCTGCTATCCAGTTTATTGGTATGTGTCATCGTATCATCAGTTGGCAATAAGGCTCTTCTTCAAGCTATGTATTGAGTCATACTTGCATCACATACTCGGCTATCACATAGCCCCTGTACCCTGCAGGTTAGCACTATGCAAAACATGCATTCATAACAACATTAAATCAATAGTTGGTCCATTATCATTTACATTATTTCCTTTCATCATAAAATCACAAAATAAATCATATCATGGATGGGTACCCATGTACGTCATCATACATATCACATCATACCAAGAATTGCTATCAACTATGTGTTTTAGTTATGAAATAAATGAATCTGATGACAACTACTGCATGATAATCGCATAAGCACAATACATTCATATAAATGATAATCCTCATAACATCGTAATCAAAGCATCTACATAGGCATGTTAATCGTTGTAACATCATGATCAAAGTGTAGTATAAGCATGATAATATCATAATATCATAATTAGAGCATAATCCTGGTAACATCATAACATCTGTAAATAATCACATATAACCTGCCAAAACATAGTTCATGAAGTATAGTTGAGTCCAAATATAATAAGTAAATACACTGTAACAAGTCTGAGTGATAAATATGCCGAAGTCAAAATATGGGTATTACATACACCCACCCTTCAGGAAACTTCGTCGTGAAGTCATGGTCAAAATAGTGAGAGAAAATTTCGATGCATAGTCTCTGTGTCCTCCCAGGTAGCAGATCCTGGTCTATACTTGTCCCATTGGACCTTGACTTGGTCCATGTATCGACTACGGAGCTGTTGAACTCTATGATCCAGTATACGTAATGGTTCGGCCACGAAGGTTCCCTCGTCCGAGACCTGCAAGTCCTTCCAATGAATCTTGTGAGACTCATTGGCTATGTAATGTTGCAATACTGAAACATGAAATACATTATGAGTCCTATGCAAGTGGGGTGGCAGTGCAAGACAATAAGCTACTGGTCCGATTCTCTCCAGAATCTCGAATGGCCGGATAAAGCGAGGCGACAACTTGGTCCCCTTTCCAAACTGAATGGTGCTTTTATTCGGTCGGATGCGTATAAATACGTGATCCCCTACCTCATAACTTCTATTGGTTCTATGTGCATTAGCATAACTCTTTTACCTATCCTATGCTTCTTTGAGCCGCTTCCTGATCTGTACCACTTGCTCTTCCATCTCCTGAAGCAACTCAGGCCCTACTAAAACACGATCCTCCAACCTGTCCCAACTGAGTGGATTCCTGCAAGGTCTCCCATACAATGCCTGCTATGGAGGCATACCAATGGAGCTATGATGATTGTTGTTATAAGCAAACTCTACTAGAGGAAGATATTTCTCCTACTGTGTCTGTTGATCCATAACATACATCCTAAGCATGTCCTCCATCACCTGATTCACCCTTTCTGTCTGCCCATCTGTCTCGGGATGATAAACTGAGCTCAAGTTCAGCTGGGTTCCTAATGCTGACTACATGCTTGTCCAAAATCTGGAGGTAAACTTAGGGTCTCGGTCAGAAATTATCTTCTTCGAAACTCCTTGAAGGCGTACAATTTCATTTATGAATACCCTTGCTACATCTGTCACATCATAGGTGTCTCTTACTGGAATGAAGTGGGAACTTTTTGTCAATTTTTTGACCACTACGAGTATAGCATTATGTCTCGAGGATGTGAGGGGCAATCCCACAATGAAGTCCATGGAAATGACTTCCCATTTAGTCTCAGGAATATCATGAGGTTTTGAGAGACCGGCTGGGTGTCGATGATCTGCCTTGACTTGCTGGCATTCTAGGCATTTCGAAACAATATCCACTACGTCGCTCTTCATACTGGCCCAGAAGAAGAGTTTCTTCATGTTTGCATACATCTTCTTCACTCCAGGGTGCGTACAATAATGTGCCCTATGGGACTCTCTAAGGATTGTTTCCCTGAGACCACCTTCTTTAGGGATATACATCCTCCCTTGGTACCACAGCAACCCATCTGCCTCAATATGGTACCCATGATACTTCGACTCACACTTCTTCCCACTCTGAATATCGGAGGTTATCTTGATATACCAACCATCTCCCAAGAGTTGTTCGAGCACTTTCTCCTTCAAATCCACTCTCAAGGTGATTAAGGAGAAAATTCTCGGCCTTCGGCTTGGAGCGTCTGCCACCACATTCTCCTTTCCTTTGATATATGAGATACCAAAGTCATACTCACTCATGAACTCACTCCATCGTCGCTGCCTAGCATTTAGATCCCTTTGTTTAAAAATATACTGTAAACTCTGATGATCTGTTTTAAGTGTGGAACTTCTGCCAACCAGGTAGTGTCTCCATAATTTTAGTTCCAGCATAATGGCTGCTAATTCCAGATCATGGGTGGCATATTGCTCCTCATGAGGCTTCAACTTACGAGATGCATAAGCTATTACCCCACCTTCCTGCATCAGAATTGCTCCTAACCCTTGCTTCGAGGCATCAGTACATACCATGAAGTATTTATCCATGTCTGGTACCCGTAAGATCAGTGCACTCATCAGCAATCTCTTTAATTCAGTAAATGTAGGATCACATTCATTGGTCCACTCATATCGGATTCCCTTTCACTGCAAGGTGGTGATGGGTTTTGCAATCTTGAAGAATCCTTCCACAAATCTTCGGTAGTACCCCGCTAGTCCCATGAAGCTACGCACCTCATGTGCATTCTTTGGGATTGGCCAATCCTCAATGGCCTTCACCTTTTCCGGGTCCACTGAGATCCCTTCTCCTGAGATGATATGCCCTAAGTAGTGAATCTCCTTTTGGAAGAAAGAATACTTCGACAATTTACCAAATAGTTTATGTTCCCTTAAGCAAGTTAAGACCAACCGCAAGTGCTCCTTGTGCTCCTTCTCATTTTTAGAATATATAAGAATGTCATCTAAGAATACCTGAACAAAGTTGTCCAAGTAATTCTGAACGACACTATTCATGAGGCTCATGAATACTGCTGGAGCATTTGTTAAACCAAATGGTACCACTACAAACTCATAATTCCCAAATCGAGTTCGAAAATCAGTCTTAGGAATGCCATTTTCTTTAATCCTAAGGTAGTGATACCCTGACCGCAAATCGATCTTAGAGAAGACTGTTGCACCTTTCATCTGATCAAATAGGTCATTAATTCTTGGTATAGGATACCTGTTCTTCACTATGGCTTTGTTCAAATCCCTATAATCTATGCACAGTCACAAAGATCACTGGCGCTCCCCATGGTGAGATGCTAGGTCTAATTAGTCCCAATTCTAGCAATTCTTTTAACTGGATCTGCAACTCTCGAAGCTCAGGGGTTGTCATTCTATAAGGGGTCTTTGAGATCGGCTCCGCACCGGGTTTTAGTTCGATTTTGAAATCAAGCTCTCGCTCTAGAGGTAGTTGTGGAAGTTCTTCTGGAAAGACATCCTTGAACTCAGATAATACTAGGTAAGAGTTCAAGGAAGGTCCTTTACTATTGCTCACCATATGAACTACAAACAACTGACATCCTTATCTTAGACACCTTTTAGCTTTCACCGCAGAGATGAAACAAAGGGATATCTTCCTTTTTCACCCCTGGATTTGGATTGCTCGACCCTCATCATCAAGGCACAAGACTTTCTTTGCATAACAATCGATGAAAGCTCTATGGTCTTCTAACCAATCCATGCCAATAATGAGGTCATAGGTGCCCAAATTGGTGACACAAGCATCCAACTTAGTGGTGCATACTCCTAAGTCCACTTGACACCCCCTTACCTTAAGACCTACTGCCTGTTTAACCCCTGAAGCCATCTCGACTTATTCAAAATCATCATGCTCGCAGGCTGCCAACCCACATTTATCTAATGCATATGGTGAAATAAAACTATCTGTTGCACCAGTGTCAAATAAAATTTTAAGTTTGACATTGTTTACTTTACTAGATGATTCTACCACGGTGGACTGATGTTCTGCCTGGTGGTTGTGAACAGCTGCATGAATACGATGAGTGTTATCAAAATTGCTCATGGATGCTTTTCATTCCTGCTGCCTGCTGCTGGTCTGCCCTTTAGGACACTCCCGCTAAAAATGAGGACCTCCACATCCCCAACAAGATACATTAGGTGGTGCTTGCATGCTGCTGGGATCTGGGATTTGTTCCTTCCCTGAGATCCTCTGAAACTTCCCGATCCTTTATAGGAATTCCCTGTGTTCGTCCTCGGTTCCCATGGTTTGTTGACGAAGCCTGCGATAATAAGTTAATTGAAGTGTTACCCCTTGGAGTGAACCTATTACCATAAGGAGGAGGTCTGGATGGTCCCCCTCTGAAATATGGTCGTGGGGCCTTCCGTGTAACATACTGATTGGATCCTATCAACTTGCTTCCTCCCTTTGCATCTGACATATCCTCAGCATAGCGATCATACTCAACTGCCGTGGCAACTGAAGATGGCTTCCACATCCGTACTGTAGCTCTAATCTTGTAGTTGAATCCATACACAAATCGCTCCACCTGTCGATCATCCGAGTCCAAGTATGGAACATACTTTACCAGTTCCATGAATCTAGCTTCATATTCTTCCAATGTCATGTTTCCCTGTACCAAAGCATGAAAGGAACCTGCCTGTTGTTCCCTGTAATAAGCCAGAAGATACTTCATGTTGAATCTCTCATCGAATAATTCCCATGAAACAGACAAGGGAGTAAGGTGCAATTGTTTCTCAAGGTCTGACCACCAATTTAGGGAATCACCCTTTAGCTGGAAGATGGCCATTCTAGCCTTGGAACTGGAAGTATACTCGTTTAGTGCGAAGCACCTCTTCATACCCTCGAGCCACGCTTCAGTGTGCTTACCCAGTCGTCCTCCAGAGATCTCTGGAATTTTGATCTTCTGCAGCTCTCTAGAAATATCCTGAAGTAGTTCTTGCCTTGGAACCTGCGCCCTCTCATAGTTTTCTCGGCTCACCTGCATGGTTTCTACCTCTACAATCCTCTCTGACTTCCTGTTTAGTGTGGCCATGATGGTTTCCAAGGATCTGAGTATGATCCCCATCTCAGGACTGGAGGTTACCCTTGGCGGTGACGGTGGTGGAATCTGTGGCGGTGGTTAGGGTGCTTGATCGGGGGTCGGTGGTGGCGGCGAGGGTGGTCGACCTCGACCCCGCCCTCGACCTCGACCTATGCGTGTTTGAACCATGATAATTCCTGGCATATTCAATAACATTATGCCATTATTATCTCAACCTAATAGTTGCAGAGATAAAATTTTAGTTATGCAATGCTTATCTTATGCATAGAGACAAATTGCCAATATTTGTGTAAAACTGCATAGTCGCTTTCATTAAACGATTTTGTCTAGGGGTTTAATCTATGCCTTAACGTTCAGCTCGTAATGCTAGTCTCAACAGTGTCTTGTCTTTCTTATTTTACATTCATCTCACCTCTTCGACTATCATTCAAAGTCTCGGTAATGTCTTAAGTTGAACACTTTAAATATCTTAAGGATTTATAATTTATAATAAATTATTTAAAATAAATAATAGACTAGTTAAATAAATTATAAAAGGCTTAATAATTTAATTAATTATAAAAGCTTAATACATTAAAGTTTACATAATACATTAATTGTAAGCTTTAGATAATTAACAAAGTTTACATCTCATTAAATTAATATATGTATAAAAGATAATAAGCCAAAGCATTAGAGACTCATTCCGCACAAGAAGCATGCTTGCAGTTAAATCAAGGGATTACAGTGATTCAAGTTGTTAATTTAGAAAATAAATTAATTTAGGTTATTAGTGGGTCCGGCCTTATCCAAAAATGATTTTACATATATTGGGTCCAAATATATAAGGAGCTGTAAATAGCTAATAAATGATTTACATCTCTAAACTGTGGTTTGAATGATTAATTAATATCATTTTATGTGTTTATGATTAATTAATATCTTTTTTATGATTTCCTTTTATCCATATTTTCTTAAAATATATTTACAATCAATTATAATGAATGAAAGATATAATCCTTTTCATTTTATATTTAAATGTATATTATTATTATTATTATTATTATTTATTTAATTTTAATTTACATTACGCGATTAAATATTTTTATATTTTCTTTCATTTTATTTTAATTTGGATCATTATTTATTATTATTATTTTTTTTCTTTTCTTTTCTTTTTTCAATANAAAAATATTTTTATTTTTATTTTTATCATATATATATATATATATATATATATATATATATATTTACTAATTGCTTGCCCCAATGGGTTGGTTGGCTGAGAACAATAAAATCATTCTGTTCACAATTGGCATTATCCTTCCGTATAAGGACTATCATTGTAATGATAACTCATAAATGTTTTTATGAATATAACCATTCTTATGCTAATCATTCCTACTAAAGCATCCATTCTTACGCATTGTGCACAAAGTATGAGTCATGGGCTCTTGTATTCTTATTGCGTTGACCTGGGATTCTATATGCTAAAGCAACCTTTATTAAAGCATTACATAATCTCTAAAACTAAAAGCAATGGGTAGATAGGGGCGGTTTAAACAAACTCTTTAGTATAGGTATTTCATTTTTTTTATAATTATTTAATATAATTACTTTTAATTTTTTTTTTTAATTTTTTTTCAAATTAAATTTAAGCTCAACTTATATAATATAATATAATGCAGAGACAAGAAATTGCGCAAAAATATTATATAATATAATATGGGAGGGAACATATGTGACCCACTTGGCTCACCCAAGCCCGTATCCCCACAAATTTCCCTAACCTAACACCACGAGCACCTGTACCAAGCCATCCCTGCATGGAGGCTAGGTGGAAAATCGCATGATGCTCATGCTGCATGGCTTACATGCCAATCCTCCGCCGCCCATTCCATCTCTTGATCCTTGCATTGCTCGCTGTAACAGACCAGTCATCGGATCGATCCGGGTCTAGGGAAGAACTGGACAAAGAATAACTGGAAGCCACTCGTTGTGTAAAGTGCAGGACTCAGAGTTCTTTCATAATGCCTGCAGCAACCCTAACCCCAACTTTTAGATCCCTGGCTACCACATGAAGAAAATGTTCCGTGTCAAAGGTGCTTTTCTGATTCATCCATTGCCATTTCGAGAAGATTCCGTAACCCAGTTCCTTGGAGAACCCAGGATTCCACCTACTTTAAGTGAAGAAAGGACCTTTGTGAAGAGAGATGATCCTAGGCGTTCCTTTCTATGAAGGATTAGCCTTTCCTGCCTGTGATTTCATCGATTTCTAGCTAGCGATTTGAGAGGAAGGCTCGTAGAGGGGCCTTTCATTAAATAAGAGAAGAGCAGTATTATCGAAGGCTGGACTGGGGTTCTCCTTACTGGTCTATCTAGAATGAAGTCCTTTAGGGCGAGGCAGGGCTGTAAATAGTTGGAACTGCCTGAGGCGCCTCTGCAAAGTCTGGCATTTCCTTTTAAGGAGAAAAAAAAACAAACAATTTCGTCATTTTGGCGAGAGTCAAAAGAACAAAAGGGACTTCGAATGGATATTTTCAGGCAAATGACGAGTAAGTTAGGGGGAAACCTCTACGCTGAATATCATTTGCAATTAAAATGAAATTGAGGCTCTTGGGCAGAAGAACGAAACGTTGATCCAGGAATGAAGTTAAAGCGTTTCCTTTTCATCTTACCTGGAAGCATTTGATCCTAAAATCCTTATCTCGAAGTATCAAATCACAAAGTTGAAATACTTGGAACACTATTTTCACCAAAAGCTGAGGATCTGTGGTCTATTTGTATGAAGAACCAGCGAGTTTGGGTCTCTTTGCGTCCAGAAAGAGTTGATGCTAATGGCGGAGATCTCACGTCCAACCTGTGCAACGCGTTGGTTAGAGGAACTGGCAGTTGTGAGGTCGCGGTTTCAAGCCAGAAAGAGGAAGATTAATATCTGGACGTGATTCAATCCCTAAAGCATTTGTTTCTTGTAATTTAACCATGGTTCCTTACAAGTAGCCTGAAGCTCTTCGCTGTGGTAAATTTGACGATCTAAAGTTGTGCTCGTAAGTCCATTTGTAAATCTTCGGTATATGATTCTTTTACCAAGGCTAGATTGAATGAAGGGCTGTTAAAATTAGGGTTATTAGCATTTTTTTTTTGAAAACATGAATAGGAAGGTATGAACTTTAAGAGCTTCAACTGCAACATTTTCTGGTGCTCAATCTCTGCCCTTTCTGTGCCATTAGATTCAAAAACCATGATTTTATCGGAATTATGCTTAGGACATCCTCTTGCATTGCCAAAGAGAGCTAGTATATCAGGTGATTTAAATTTTTAACGATCAGATATAAATCTAATATTTGATCATCCTTATTTAGTAGGATTGCTTGAGAAGAAATAAACTTTTGCATCTTGTCCGAGAAAATTGCGCGAGAGGCAGCATTTTATTTTAGACCGCCTCTTTTGCATGGAAATTCTAGTTTTGTATTCATGCTCCATTAAATATATGTTATTGGAACTTCAACCTGGGAGGAAGTCTTGGGAGTGTCCCACGGAAACGCTATTATTGGCACGAAAACATACTGCAAAAATGCCTCATCATAGTGGCTGATTATTTGGACTGGAAGGAAAGCTTTACAAGGGGAGAAATTACAGGACTATCGAGATGTCTCTACAAGGCATTTACAGGTCCATCTTTTCTTTTTCTTTTTTTCTTTTTTTTTGAGGTGTGAAATAAACTTGACTAATATTATTTTGGATAGGTATATACCTATTATATGTCATTTTGATGTATCGAATTCATGGCTTGAAAATTAGTTCAAACATTTAAGTTAAATGGGATATCATGAATCGAATTATGATAATTACACTAATGAATAGATAGTTTAAATGATGACATTCCGTATATAGATTGGTACGCAGTATGGGGAAATTTTTTTTTCAATATAACAATTGTGAGCCCTCTGGTTCAAGATTTGGAACCATGGCTCTGATACCATTCTGTAGTGCTCTGTCTGTCGGGCAGAGCACTCAGTCATTCCTTAACAGTGAAAAAAAAAATCTATTTCAATTTAAGATTTTTCATTTAATTTTTTGCAGTAAAGAGTTTACGAGTAAAATACCTTGAATTAATCCTGCTCTTGAATCCTGCTCTGCTCCTGCTCCCGCTCCTGCTCCTGCCTTTCCCTCTCCTGCTCCTGAAGGAGCCTTATTGCCACCTCTGATTTTCCACCCTGCCGACCAGCAGGTTTGCTGGCCCTAGGAAACCGACGGGTTTCCTAGCCCACGTACCAATAAAATGGATAACAACCTCCTTCACTCAGAGTACAAATCTGCCTGGAGTAAATCCCAAAAATTTCTCCCTTCTTCCTCTCTGTTCTTCCATAAAAAAATTCTTCCCCCCGTTCTTCCATAAAAATTTCCTTATACCTCCTTCCTCCACCGCCCTTCTTCCACCTCCCTTTCATTAATTTATGTTATTTCTATTCTTGGGCAAAGTGGTTAAGTTTTTGTTTAACATCTGTTATTTTTATTGACTGGTACGTGTTATACCACCTAACCAATGCCCTAGAAATTTACCTAATGTGGCTTGCTTAAGTTATACTGAGTGGTAAGGTAATGGTTTGTTAATTATTATTTATTATTAACTAAATAATAAATAATTAACCTTAATAATATGAAACAATAATAATACTTAGAAGTAAAATGATAATTAATTTTATTAACCAACAATTAATCAATTATAATATAGTGATTAATTGCTCGGAATGATAGCATTGTTTATGTTTAATTAAATAAAATTTCTTAATAATAAACATTAATTAACATTAATATGGGGATTAGTGTAAGTTTAAATTTTTTTTTTTTTTATAAAAGCACTTACTAATAATCATGAATTAACATTAATATGGGGAATTACACCTAATGTCAATGGTTGTGCAGGAAGAGTGCACCTATGTAAAGGCTTGCATTCGGATGAACGAGAAAAATTGCACTATATGACATAAGTAGGTGAGATATGAAATTATATTTTACCTTGTGTACTAACGATTTTGGAATGTTCGTGTCCCTAGCATCGCCATACATGAATGTGGTGTAAAGTTGGAATATTCCTTCACTAGCAATTACCAGAATATAGACAAGTAGGGATGTCTAAAAGCATATATTATTGGAAATAATAAATGTGGAAATATATGTTATGCTAATATTGCAGGATATGCTATGAACACTATCAGCCAGAGTGGACTATTAGAAAAATATTTGCTACCATAAATAATGAGGTTAAGTATGGGTGATATTTTTTTTAATTGGTCGAATCTGGAGGTTTTATAACCAAGGATTAACCGTAGATGATGTTGTTTACATACTAACATTGCAGGCTTCACCAAGATTATGACCATTGATCAGGCGTACACTATGGAATATGAATCCGCTTGTATATATAAGTTGCACTAAATTGCTCAAAATAAGTACAAGGAGTAATGTTTTTGATGAGTTATGATTTAAATCACTGTAACTTTTTTTTGGGGGTCCTCGATGGTTTCTTTGACCAACCGTATAGCTGATTCACAAATCGGGACAATGACGATAAAGTCATATGAAGCATGAGGGAGTGTGTGTTATGAATAGTCAAGGTTGAAAATTTATACTAAAGACGAACAAGAAAAATGTTTGGATGCTACGAAAGCACCATGGTGTTAGGCAAGTGATTGCTAGGTGAACAGATTGGTGTTAGGCATAGATGCTGCAAGAGCACAATGGTGTTAGGCAAGTGATTGCCACGTGAGCACATTGGTGTTAGGCATATGGTGTGGTAAGAAAAGACCTAGGCAAAGAACTTGGACATCTGGAAGATAGGATGTTGTCTTATGTCACTAAGGAGAAAACTTTTGAGTGGTGGTCAAAAGGGAGAGTAACCTCAGAAATATACGTAAGTCCACACGAGAATTGGGGAAAAGAACTCCAGGGAGAGTTTGAAAGATAACGAAAATGAAATATGTGTTAGGAACATTCCAGGTAATCAGAAGGTTACTTGTCTTAATGTGTAAATATGAAGGAAAGATGAAAATAAATTATGTTAAATTATTGGTTATACATTGTTGTCGATAAGATGCAGATTTATGTAGTACTTCAAGTTGGGAACATAGAAACCCCCAATACAGTACTTATTCCTATAGATATTAAAATATGTATGTCCTGACGATAGTCTTGGCAGGCCTGGCGATGTCTTGCGAAGAACAAGTAAAGGAGCAAAAAATTGATTTTGCTCACCAGAATGTGAAAGCAAGCAATGACAACCAGCCAGGACGAAGATGACAAACAAGTAACACCGAGGATGATGTTAATTCTAAGGGGGAAAGGATGTAACTGTTAGTTTTTCATCAATTAAGCTAGCATTATGATCTTAGGATCTTTTCACTGAGAGAATAACAAGTACAACAATAAAACATGAGCACATCACAAGAGACAAGAGACACAAAGAGTTTTCCTCAGGGAAACCATAAAGGAGAATACCCCGCAACTTCCTCGAAGATAGAATCAACACCAAAATAGTAAGAGATCTCCCAAAACAGCAGTATCCTTCTGTCTTCTGTCAAGCCAAAGTATTTCCTTCTCCAAAGGTGCACCACACTTGAGAGAGCAAGTGATGTAATTCACACGTGATAAATAGAGAGACACACACTCTCTATTTATATTAGTCCATTCACTTAATTTTCCATTTCACACGTAGGCTCAACCCTAATAATTACTACTCGAACCTACACCTTAATTAGTGTATAATAACTCAAGTGCCCCAAAACTGTGGGGACTTACCTAATGACTTGATATGACTTGTTTACATTATTAATCCTCCCGATCAGAACATCGAGGTATGACCACATGACTCAAATACATAATAGAAACATCCCAGAATAAACATCAGGTTACAATACATAGGATACATAGAAGAATACATTCCGAACTTACATATACATCAACACTCCCTCTTAACTAGGAAGGTATTATTTCAACACAATTTTTCAGCACTGGTCTTCTTCTCTGTATCAACTGGATCATCTTCATCTTTGAGTCATCTTCAAGTCATATTCGTCTTCAAGTCATCTTCATCTTCAAGTCATCTGGATCTGGATCATCTCTCGATTTGGATCATCACTCGATCTAGATCATCTCTCGATCTGGATCATCATCACTGGGATGGATCTGTATCATCACTCGATCTGGATCTTTACTGCTGGATCATCATTACTGGATCTAGATCATCACTTGATCTGGATCAACACTGGTGTTATCTTATGATTCTACTCGTCATCAAAAGTCTTTACAGAGCCAGTCCTTTTTCATACTGGATGTACCATCTCAGAGCTAGTCCTTTTTCATACTAGATGAGGCATCACAGAGCTGGTCCTTTTTCATACCAGATGTGGCATCCACTTTAGAGCCAGTCCTTTTTCAAGCTAGATG